>PVKV010030212.1:0-22563 GCA_004027835.1 Alouatta palliata | reverse complement strand
ATTCCATGGTGTATATGTGCCACATTTTCCCTGTCCAGTGTATCATCGATGGGCATTTGGGTTGGTTCCAGGTCTTTGCTATTGTAAACTGTCCTGCAATGAACATTCGTGTGCATGTGTCCTTATAGTAGAATGATTTATAATCCTTTGGATATATACCCAGTAATGGGATTGCTGGGTCAAATGGAATTTCTATTTCCAGGTCCTTGAGTAATCGCCACACTGTCTTCCACAATGGTTGAACTAATTTACACTCCCACCAACAGTGTAAGAGTGTTCCTATTTCTCCACATCCTCTCCAGCATCTGTTGTCTCCAGATTTTTTAATGATCGCCATTCTAACTGGCGTGAGGTGGTATCTCAATGTAGTTTTGATTTGCATTTCTCTAATGACCAGTGAGGATGAGCATTTTTTCATATGTTTGTTGGCTTCATGTATGTCTTCTTTTGTAAAGTGTCTGTTCATATGCTTTGCCCACTTTTGAATGGGCTTGTTTGTTTTTTTCTTGTAAATCTCTTTCAGTTCTTTGTAGATTCTGGATATCAGCCCTTTGTCAGATGGATAGACTGCAAAAATGTTTTCCCATTCTGTTGGTTGCCGATTCACTCTAATGACTGTTTCTTTTGCTGTGCAGAAGCTGTGGAGTTTGATTAGGTCCCATTTGTCTATTTTGGCTTTTGTTGCCAATGCTTTTGGTGTTTTGGTCAATATTTGGTTAATATTTTCTTGAGCAAATTAATTTTCTCTTTGCAAAGCCTTAGTAGTACCTGGCTTGCAGCATGGAGCAGATACTCCAGAACCACAGATGTGGGACTGTCCCCGGCACCAGCCTAGGTATGAAGACAAACGTGTCCCTCCAAAATTCATGTTGAAACCTAGTCTCCACTGTGGTGTTATTAAGAGGTGGGGATTATGGTGGAAGTAATTTAGTCATGATGTCTCTGCCCTCATGAGTGAGATTAGTGCCATTATGAAAGAGATTGAGGAGGGATCCCTGAGACCACGTGAGGACTCAGTAACAAGTTACACTCTATGGGGCAGAGGGTGTAGCCCTCATAATACAACGAATCTGCTGGTAACTTTATCTTAGACTTCCCGTCTTCAGAATTGTGAAAACTAAATATCTGTTGTTTTAATAAACTATCCAGTCTAAAGTATTTTGTTATAGTAGCCTGATTGGACTTAGAACAGTTTGAACAAGGAATATGATAATTGCTCAATAGAAGGTGATAATAGTGATGAAGGAGATAGCCAAAGATTTGTATCAAGTTTGTTTAAATAAATTGTTTGAAAGATATTCTAGACCTTTCTCTAATCAACTACAGTTAAGTTGTTCAGCATTGAAATGTTATTAGCATACTAACTTGAAAATAAATCCAGATCATTTTATTAGTATCCATAGTGAAGTTGTTCAGCCAGGAATATAATTAACAACAAATAGGAGGAAAAGACTGACGAAAATACCAGTGGTTTAAGTAAAATCAAGGACAGCATTTTCACAGAAGAAGGAAGTATCTGTGGACTTTAAGTTATAGTTAAATATTCCTCCTACTTCTACAACATTCAGATTAACTGCTGATAGCCCATTCACCATGTTTTAGCTCTTAGGATAATTAAACCACGACTCAGAAGAATCAATATTAAATACTGTTAACTTTATTTAACTTAGGACCATTTCCTAGACTTCATCTCTTTGTTTTTTTTTTTGCTTTTTATTTTTTTGACACAGCGTCTCACTCTGTCATCCACGCTGGAGTACAGTGGTGCTATCTTGGCTCACTGCAACTTCTAGATTCAAGTGATTGTCCTGACTCAGCCTCCCAAGTAGCTGGAATTATAGGCATGTGCCACCATACTCGGCTAGGTTTTATATTTTTTTGGGGGGGTAGAAACAGGGTTTCACCATGTTGGCCAGTCTGTTCTCAAACTTCTGACCTCAAGTGATCCACCTGTCTTGGCCTCTCAAAGTGCTGGGATTACAGGCATGAACCCATCATGGCCGGTCTCATTTCCTAGATTTCACTTAAAGGCTTATCTAGTAGACAGTGTAAAAATAAAGAAAATGTTTATTTTGAGATATAGCACCAGTAGGTTTTTTAAAAAGTGAATATTTTTTTTCTTTTAAGATCACTAAAATCCTAATTAAAAATCGTATTTACCACACAAGTTTCTATTATAAAATGCAAAGTTAAGATTTTAGGGGGCAGATCTGGCGAGAGACTAAACTGTCAAATACATTCTGTGAAATGTTTAATTTTCAGTTGCCAGTTATAAGCAGTAACAAACACAAAGCATCAAGTAAAATTAGGATAGCAATAAATTCTGCCACACAATAAGGCACAAGAGAGAAAATTATGATAATGAGAGTAATTAAAGAATATAATAGGAACGTGATAATTGTATAGTCTGGGCCCAAAAATCCAAATGGAATTGTGGGTATATGCAGGGAAAAATAACACAAGGTGCAATGAGATAAATAGCAGTAAGTTAGTCCATTGTGTCTGTGCACCTACACTTAATGGGACTGTATCACAATGTTAGAATCACTGTTATACATGTAAAAAAGAATTCATTTATCTAAAAGCTTCCAAGTGTAACCATTAGCATTAATTTAACACAAAAATTATTTGTACACAAGAGTTTCAAGTGCTTTTAATGAAGTATGTATGAAACTGTCCTGCTGTTGTACAGCTGATGATATTTGACTAATTTGGGAATAATTATAATGTGATATGGAAAAACAATGTAATGAACTTATGTTTCCTGAAGTGAGGGCTTCTGAATACCAAGTCTCGAAAGGTGGAGTGTGGAAAGGGAACTGAAGTCAAATATATCTTAAAAATTCAACATATTATGTATTTTCAGCATGGACTTCATAACGTACATTGGTGTTTTATAGTCTCTATGAAGTCCTGCGGTAAAGATATCTGTTTATCTTAGTTTAATCTAGTGTGTTTTGTATCACCTACTAATGTTTATAGAATGTGCAATATGCTTTGAAAGGTGTTAGTCAAAATTATAAAAGCTTTCCGAGTATATTTATGTTACAGCGTGGATATTTTAGCATTTTTCTTTTTTCTCATTACAGCATGACAGAACTCATGTGCGCCCACAACCATATCCTGACTCAGATAAAAACACCTGGAGTTTATAGAACGATATATACATTTAAAACACTCTGCATTTCAGCTGGAAATATACTCTTGAAGTATTAGCAGCTACTTCCATTCTGAAATCAAGAAACTCTATACCACTGCTAGGCCTCTCATAGCCAATATCATTTACACCTAGTCAGTAAGTAAATGTTCCAATAACTTTCTAAACACATTGAATTTTTTTATCTTTCCTTATGCCCCTCCACTGTCTCCTGTTATAGTGCTGTTCTCATTCTGCCTCAAGTCGTAGAAATACCTCATATCTCCCTGAACCTCTCATGACACAATCGTCCAATTTATAACCTTACTGTGGTTTCTAATCACTTTCTGCAGGAAAAAAATTTATGAACACAGACCCTAAAGGGACATCCTAGTCTGTTTCATCCTCTTGGGTGTCATTTATCTTCCACCATTATCTAAATATATTTGCTGTAAGGAAGACTTAATATCCTCCCCATCTTCTGCAGTACTTAGAGTGACCTAGATAATCATGGACACTTGCCAGTACTGTCATCCATGTGTGGATGACATAATATTAAGAGGTAATATTATTAAGAGGTAAATGCTGTTTGGCTTTTGAGTATTTGTTTTCTTAAAACTGAGGCTATATATCAGGCATGTGCATATACCAAATTAGGATGTCCTCTACAATAATTGCATGGTTAGAATATAACTGCATTCAGTGCTTTATTTTTGGCAATAATAATGACTAGCACATAATGGTCATCTCACTTAATGAGGTATGTACTATATCCCCCATTTTACAAATGAAAAAATCAAATCTCAAAGAGATTGAGCTTGTATTTCAGGTTAAACAATTATAAAGTACTGCAAAGACAGACTTCCCCAGAACCCACGGTAGACCATCCAGGGTCACTCCTTACACTACAATGATTAGTAATTGTATCCTATTGGTTTAGGCAGGCCAAGCAGAGTTTCTTCCCCTGAAATTCTCCTGTGAAAGAGTTTCCTGTCTCAGTATCTGCTGATCTTTTGAATGTGTGATCAGTCGGGTAGCCATTTTCTTCTTTGTGGAAAAAGACAAGAGAAAAGAAAGAAAATAAAACACATGTGCACCAGATGAAGTGGCTCAAGCCTAGAATCCCAGCACTTTGGGAGGCTGAGGCAGGCAGATCACCTGAGGTCAGCAGTTTGAGACCAGCCTGGCCAACATGGCAAAACCCTGTCTCTCTTAAAAATACAAAAATTAGCCAGGCATGGTGGCTGGTACCTGTAATCCCAGCTACTCAGGAGTCTGAGGCAGAATGGCTTTAACCCAGGGTGTGGAGGTTGCAGTGAGATCGTGCCACTATACTCCAGCCTGGCAGCAGAGCCAAACTCCATCTCAAACAAACAAACAAACAAGACATGTGATGATAAACAATGAAAAGACTTTTAATTGTGACATGCAAATTTCCAATTTCTGCTCCTGTGTTGCAAGGCATACTCAGATATTGTCATAATATAATAAATCCCTCCACAATTTTTTTTGGCTTGAGCATTGCTTTCTATGATATGCAGTCAGACACTTTCTAATTAATATTCTAGGGGTGCCTCATTCTTTCTTTGCCCTATATTACATAGTGTTTTCTTCATATCTGCTTCTTCAGCTTCTTATTCAAAAACAACAAAAACAAAAAGAAAGAGTCAACAGGCCCCTATAGATCTCTGAAAGAAGAGGTTTCTGTATATAACATCTTATGGAAAAGAAATCATCACTGAAGAAATGTACAATTAATTTGTAATTTAAATTTTCAGAATGAAGTTTTCAACAGGGCATAGCATTAGCTTTTACAAATTCAGGGAACCGACATGAGAAAGTTATAGTAAAGGATTTGTTGGTGTTTCTTATGACTATTAATGTGAGTTATTTCAGTGCTCTGTTTAAAAATTCAATTGCAAATAAAGACAAGTAGCTAGACAAGGTATTGACTGTGGTTTAAAGTAAGGATTTCGCTTGGAAGCAGATGGGCTGAAGAAGGAAACTGTAGGGCAAAACCATAAATCATAACATTAGAAGACAAAGAGGACAAGGAAGCAAGTCAAAGAGGGTAAAAGAGGTTGGGTAACAAAAGATCCAAAAAGAAGCAAAAGAGAAGGGGGTAAAAGGAAGGGCACAGTAATAAAGGGAAGGAGAGTGTTGCCAGCACAGCCCCACATGCCCAGAATGCTAATGAAAAGCTGTAGCACTAGAGAGCCCAGAACCAAGGAGCAGCGGTAAAAGGCCACACAACAGTTGGACAGTTTTTAAAAGTCACATTGTGCCAGAGGCTTGTAGCAATCCCCATCCCAAGAATAGTCCTTTAAAATGTAAAGTACACAGCTTTCCTCAATTGGAAGTTACTCTTTAAAAGAAAGCTACAAAATCTGAAGAAGAAAAATGTGACGACAGAATGCAATGAATGAAGAAAAGAGATGAAAGCCACCAGTGGGCAAAATAACAATAAGGGCAAAATTAATCAATTATGAAGTTGACTGTAATCAGGAATTTTTCTTTTTTCTCTTTTGAAAACTTGCTGATTCTTTCCAAATGACCTTGACTGCATGCTTCAGTATCTCTACATAGCAATCTAATACTGAATGTCTCTACACAATTCATTCGATTGTTGTTCACTTCAGGTGTTATTTAAATGAGCCAAAAACAATATTTAAGTGAGCTGTGTCCTTGCAGAGACAAGTTAAATTTGGATCAGAAGTACCATGGAAAATACGCAAAAGCATAGGGCTTAAAAATATTGCCACTAGCAGTCAGGAAAACCATTCTCCTGCTTCATCCAAGGGAGCAATAACATAATTCTATATACATTGACATGGATATCAATCTTTACATTTCTCTCCTTATCTTTTCCTCCTATATTTACTCCCATGACTATCTTATCTATTACAAGAGAATGAAGGTCCAAAGTGTCTATGTCCAGACCATATATATTAATACAACTCTGACCTACAACTTATGTTCCGGAAGCCAAACCACAGTCTCTGCAGCCACTGTTCCTTAAAGGTCAAGACTTTTTCAACAAATCCTCTTTATTTCGCCACTCTACTCCCATCCCTCACCTCTCCAATTCCAGACCAAACAGAAAAAGCCAAATAACCCGAAACCAATCACATAAGAGGCTTCACTTCTAGTTAGTATATTCCAGTTAGCTCCCCTATGTTAATAACCTCCAATCAGAGCATAGCTAATGCCTCTCCCACATTTTTCCTACTCCCCTACCCGCCTTAAAGTCTGCAAAGCACAAGTGATGGTGGCTGACTTCCTTGATATAGTAAGCTCTGAATTAATAGCCTCTTCTTGTTCTTGTTTGGGTAGTCATTATATCGTTCAACCAATGCTTGGGATTTAAATATTATATAGGGCTGATGACTCCCAATGTTTTATCTCTAGCCCATAATTCTCTCCCAGATGCCTGGCTTCCTCCACAAAATTCATATTCAGAAACGTAATGGGTCCTTTAAACTTAACATGGGCAAAAATACGCCCCACACTCCCTAAATGCTCCATTACTCCAATTTTTTAGGTCCAATGCTTTATATAATTACTGATTTCTCTCATTCTTACATGTCCTGTATCTAATTCAACAGCAAATTCTTTGTCTCATCATTCAAACAATATCAATAATTTTATTTAATTATACTATTTTACCATTACCTACTTGTTTGATTGTCTAAGCTATTATCACCTCTCATCTGGATTAGTGTAATAGCCTTTTAATTGATTTCCCTGCTTCCACCCTAAGCCCGCTGTTGCCAATCAAAACCACAGCCAGAATGACCCTGTTAAGGTCAATCAGTTTAGCACTTCTTTGCTTTCCTTTTTACACAGAATGAATGTCAAGGTTTTAAATTGTTTCCCAAGATTCCACATGATTGCATCACCAACACTGTCTTTGTCCTAGTTACCTCCCAGCAACCACTCTTTGGATTGTGATAGGTACTTTTCAATGGCCAGAGTACTTTTCAATGGCCTAGGATAGAGTATGATTTTTTAAAAGTGTTAAAGAACACGTTTCAAAAGAGAATATAATCATAACTTTCATAAAAGTGTGCAATAAACATGTCAGATAATTTGTTTACGCATTAATTCATTGTTGAATCAGTAATGAATGGGGTTCAAAGGATAATCAAAGAGCAGAGGCATGCAGAGAGAATAAATAATTCTGATGTGAATTTACAAATAGAGGGGGAACAGAACTACCCACAAGACAATAATCGATTTTATTCTCCTGGGACAATTAACTTACATCTCTATGGATAAGCATCATTTCCATTATTGTCACTTTTCTACAACCTGCAGAGTTGTAAAATAGCCTAATATTAGGTTGGTGTAAAATAGCCTAATATTAGGTTTTGCCACTGAAAGTAATGGTAAAACAGCAATTACTTTTGCATCAACGCATACAATGACAGGCAGAAGTATTCCATATGAGTGAACTAGATAGGATATTTGCTCATCTGTTTCTATTTTTTTTTAGATTGAAAAATGTTTTACAAGTTTTCCTGACAAAAGGAAGAGGCAGAGAGAGAGAGAGAGAAGGGAAAGAGAGGAGCAACATGCATTCCTGCATTGGAGGGAGTTGGATAAGCTTTCTTCAAAATTTGAAAAAGGCAATATGGAACAGTCACCAACGTGATCTGAAGGAGAAAAGAAGTTAGAATTCAGGAGATAGAGTCAGAGTTGTAAGAGTGAGGAAGTAGCATTGAAGACAAAATCTTGACAAACAAAAGCTTTTAAGTTACTGACAAGTTACACAATGCAAAGAGAAAGATAGAAGGAAAAATGCAATTAGATGGTAAAAGAAGCATAGGAACTCAGAGGGTAATAACAATGGATAAGTAAATGAATCTGTTTCAAGTATAACATTAGAGTGAGAGGACCCAAGAATGCATGCTATGCAAGTCCCTAGAGGTACACTAAGTCACTGTGACTCTCATGGTTCTTGAAAATAAATTCACATCTCTGTGAGGCCCAGATGTTCCAAGGCTTTGGTGGAATTTCTGCTCCACTTATTCCCAAAATTACCTCCAAATAATCTTGTGATGCTTGAAGTAACTTGAATGAAAAGTTGTTTTTCCCCCCTGCATACTGAAGATCCCACATAAAGCACTATCCATGTTGATACCCAATGTCTAGCAAAATTCTTGAAGTGCGGTATGTCTTAAATGAATGTTTGGAGAACTAAACTAACTGTAATAGATCTATTCAACTTTCCCATTTAGCCATTCTGGCTTTTATGGACTGCTGATTATCCTTATTGGCCTGCTTGATTGTCTTATTTCTGACAAATTTCTAAGTATTTGGATTGTTTTATAAAATCTAAAACTGGAGCCAGGCAGTGGCCCATAAGCATAATCCAGGCACTTTTGGAGGCCGAGTTAGGAGGATTGCTTGAGGGCAGAAGTTCACCAGCCTAGGAAAGATAACCTGGACAACATAGCTAGATCCCATATCTACAAAACATTTAAAAAAGTAGCCAGATGTGTTGGTACATATCTGTAATCCTAGCTACTTGGAAGACTGAGGAATATCCCCTGAGCCCAGTTCAAGGCTGCAGTGAGCTATGATCATGCCACTACACTCCAGCAAGGATGACAGAGTGAGCTCCTGTCTCTAAAAAAGTAAATTAAAATAAAATAAAACTGTAAAACCCTTAAGAAGATCATAATTTACACATTAAACTTATATTCTCTTCTAAATATAATAAAAGAGGAGAGTCCATGTTTTTAATTTGCTATCTACTTAATAATGAAATTTAAGCCTCCATTGTTCCTTGCCTGTTTGTCCTATGCTTTCTTTCTCAAAAAATAAAATGGTAAAGAAGAAATTTACAGATACTATTACACTAGTGGGAAAAATGCCAGTAGACTGTGCTACAAAATGTTGAATTTTAAGGAAAGTCGAATAAAAATATATTATATTTTGTAGGCAAAATTTTACTATGTGAGTGTGTGTATTGTGGATATATATCGAGACAGATACAGGCATAGACTTAGACATAGACTGGATATAGACACAGATGGAGGCATACATATGACAAGTAAAACTGAATTATTCTCCTCCTCTCTCTCATCTTACATTCTTCCTTTCTCTTCCAAAATGATGATTGACATTGAAATTAATATAAACTAGGTACGAAATAAAAAAGATGCCTATGTTTCATTTTTCCAGTAGGATTTCAGTATTGGAGAACATTATAACTAAATTAAATGATGTTAAGGCATATATAAACTTAGAGACTATATAAAAGTCTCTAGCAGTAGTTCACTTCTAAGATGTCGTAGTGGCAAAGAGTTCATTATATTGAGAGATAACCATTGTATTTACTGATGAATGTGTTATAAACTTATTTTATATATTTTTTCAAAATATGCTCTCCATATTTTCACTTAATTTAACATATGCCTCCCCATAAGTCCAACTTGGTCATCCAGAGTAATAAAAAGTAAACATAATCTCTATTTTTCATGATACGCCTTTAGATATTTAATGATATTTGCCATAGTCTTCCCAAAGACTTTTAACTATCCTTTATATTATATGGTGTACATACAATTCACTACTTAAATTATGCTGTTTGATATCCCTAGTTTTTCAGCATTATTTTAAACTTCGGGTGTCAATCTTGCACTAATAAACTTCCTTTGTACACTGGAGTTTCCGAATCATTTTTTAGATCCTCATTCAACGTATACATTTTTTATCTAGTTTTTGACTGATTAGGAAGGTATTCCAGCAGTCAGAATGCTGGGGATTTTGAAATTTATAAAGATGTGTCCATTTTCAAATGTTAAGTTTACTAAATTATAGTAGTAATGACCATAATTATTAGTTTTAATGAACCCAGGCTGGTTTCAGGTGATCTTTCTTTCTTAAGTGATCATAAAATTATGGATTTACAAGGACTCTATTTTTCGGCATTGAGTTATTGTTTCTGCCATTGACCCTTATGCAAATAGGCACATTTACCTAACTTTAATCTCTCAGTTCTGTTCCTTTCCTATTGATTTCCAAACTAAGAATGTCTTCAAATAATCAGATATATAATTGTCTGATTCTAGAAACAAAACCTTTCTGTGGTAATCCATTACTCTAATATTATTTTCCTATTTAGAGTTAGACTCCATCATACTTTTCTTTCCTTTGCAGTCAATTCTTTTCACAAATGTTCTCAATACCACCTTATACCTGTTTTCTGCTTTTGTTTTCAATTTTTAATTCACTTCGCGTGTTATTGTTCTTTAATCTGACCCCAAAATGTTAGCTTTTTGCCAGATTTTTATTCTTTCACCTAATCTAGTTGCTCTCCATGGTGTTTTTTTCTTCTTGTAATAATTATTTAATATTCATAAACTATCATTTTTCCCTGATGACATATATTTTTATGATCAGTCTAGATACCTCTTCCGACCTCTCAGTCTATAGAGATAAATTTATAAATTTATCACTTCATAGACATGGGTATCTATAAAATGTCAACTTGGATGTTCCAGAAAGATCTCATATCTAACATGCCTACAGTGGACTCATTCTCTACAAATTTGTTCCTTTTCTTGTGTTCCTTCACCGAGTGAAAGATGATGGTGTCACATTCTTCCCAGTCAAGTGATTCCCAAATCAAAAATCCTACTAAGCATGTTTAATCCTCCATTTCCTTGAGGCTTAAAATTCATCATAAATTCCCCTTGGACCGGGCTCTTATTATTTCACTACAGTCAGTTCAATGGACAATCAAGTGCCCTCCTGACTTTTAGTTATGTGCATGTATATTACTGTGCATGTAGTTTTAAAAACTCATAATTTTTTCTTCCAGAGACATGTTCATAAATTGCAAATGTTCATAAATTGCAAATTTGTTTTAATCTCCTATTTCACAATCTTTATACCTTCCTCTTAGCTTCAGTAGGGAGTCCAAACTTCTCAAAATGTTTTACAAAGCTTCTGATGATTATTTCATCCTTTACTTTCAGCTGTCTACCCTCATTCCCAACCTCTGCCCAATTTCCTTCCTGTCACACTGACCAAGGCACTATTTATTCTAGTTATCAGCTTACATTGGTATTATTGTACCTTCTATTTGAGAAAACTCTTTTGACCATCTACTAGGCCAATTTTGCCTAGCTAATTCCTATTGCTTTCTCAAGGTTAACCGACTTGTATGCATTGATGATCCTCTATCCTAATCAAGATTTCCACATGTATCACAATGTGCTAAGTCAGACCATTTTACACATCTGACTTGCCAGAGTAGAATCTAGAATGCTTGAGAACAGAAAACCTCACATCTTAATCCGTCTTTGTCCCTAAAATCACAAAGCCTATAAAATAATATATGTTTAACAAAAGTTTTCTGAATGACTGTGATACACTTATTTTGTATTCATTTCGTTTCAAAAAAAAATTTTGCCTTCTATGGTGGGCCTATAGCTCCATTATACTACTTCTGTAAAGATAGGATTTTCTGTATATTCAATAACATTCAAATCATTTGATTAATTCTACTGACAAGATTTTATTTATGCATTCATTTTTTTTCACATCCTGGAATCTTTCTTTTTCTTCTTTTATTTCTACTTTTCTTTTAAACTGAAGATATTGACAGGGTTTTCTGTTATTTAAAAATAGTTGATATCTATACTTTTTCATAGTTTGTTTGCAAATTTTATAATTGAAATCAATTGTTTTAATCTTCTACTCCATAGTGTCTGTGATGAAATGTCGTCAACAATCTTAGAATTATTTTGCTTCTTCTCATAATCTAGTGAACTACTACTACACAGTTTGCAGATCTCAGCTCTAGCATCCCTTCCTCTAGAAAATATCACTTGCCTCTGTTTTGAGCTGTATTCCATTAATATGATTCCCAGGGAAACATGCACCAGTCATCACAGTCAAAATTGTATGCTTTACAATCACTAACATTAGGGTAGGAGCATATGTACACATCATCTCATCATTTTATATCCTGCACCTCACATGGTGATTGACATAATAGGTGCACATACTATATATATATATTTTTATCTATTTTTTTTTTTTTTGAGACAGAGTCTTGATTTGTCACCTAGGCTGAAGTGAAATGTCACAATTATAGCTCACTGTGTCCTTGACATTCTAGGCGCAAGTGATCCTCCTGACTCCGTCCCCTGAATAACTAAGGCTACAGGAACTTGCTACCATGCCTGGCTAATTGTTTTTTTGTTTTTGTTTTTTATGTTGTTTTTGTAGAGACAGAGTTCTCACTATGCTGCCTAGGCTGTCTCAAACCTCTGGCCTCAAGCTATCTTTCTGCCTCAGCCTTCCAAAGTGCTTGGATAATAGGCTGAGCTATCATGCCTACGCATATAATATATATTTCTTTGTCTAAAGACTAAATAAATGTAATTCCACGAGAATGGTTAAATGTGACTTAATACAATTTTTAGATTTAGAAAAGAATCATTCGAAGAGAATGATGGGTTATTTCTCAAGTCTATGGAAGAAGAAATGATGACAATCAGAGGCGTAAATGTCTGATTAGAGGTTTAGTTTATTTCCAATGAGAAGGTTTAGATAATGAAGTAACTTGCTAAGGAAGCTTATGGAATTTCTTCAGTACAAACTCATGGTTATATAAAGGATTGGTGTCAAAGTTAGACATTTTGTATCCAATTTGTGGATGAATATGATTCTAGTGAAAACACAGAGATGGCTTTTGAGGGTTACCTTTAGCCTTTCGATTTTGAACTAAATTTATTTTACTTATATTAAAGGGATCTTGAATCATATGCTTAGATAATACTCTATGTTGTATCATTAGCTTAATAAAATAACACTTTGTGTTTCTTATGCAATAAAAATGAAAATTATCTGTAGAGTATTAAGTTTACAAATATGTTTCCCAAGCAAACGTATGATGGATTGTAGTCATACTTAACATTCAATACAAGCTCCTGCATGGAAAGAAAAAGGAAATTCACTTTGAGCAGAATTGAGATAAACATATCTCAGAAGTGAATTCAACTTTCAATAATCCACAGCAGTGAAACCCAAAGTAAAGGAGATATATTATAAAGACCATATTTCAAACCAATACTAGTATCATCATAATATTAAATTATACATCCTATTTATCAACAGATTTCCCTTCCATTGTCTTCCTTAAACACAATTTAAAATATTTTGTATCACTATGAAATAAAATTTATATACTATATCATGAAAAATAGACTCTGCTATATTTTTTAAAATAGTTGATGCCACTTTTTTATTTTTTTGTGGACCATAAGCATATCATCATATGTGGAAGACTATAAGCAATAGTACATTTGCTTAAAATAAAAAATACATTAAAATAATTGTATCATGTATTTTCTTTCCATATTCAAGATATGCTTTTGATTTTACAGCAAAATACAATCTTTTATTATTAGGCAATAACATTTTAAATGTATTTTTATTTTTAAAAACTTTTCATTGATACACAATAGTTATGCATATTCTTGGAATATGTGTCATAATTTGATACCTGTATAAGATATGTCAAGATCAAATCAGAGTAATTGAGATAGGTTTTACCTCTTACATTTTTCTCTGTGGCAGGACATTATAAATCTTCTAATTCAGCTATTTTGAAATATACAGTAAATTACTATTAACTATAACTTTCCTACTGTACTGCTGAAAACTATTATTAAAAATCAACATGCTACTATCATCTGTGTTATAATATTAAATTTAACACATATATTGACCTGGGTCAAATAATATTTACATGTGTCTATAAAGGTCTTGTCAATCCTGGACAATTATTTATTCAATAATTGGTTTCTATTTGAGCTAAAAGAAAAAATATCACCACCCCAAAGAGAAATTAATTTATAAATTAAAATTATTTCCCAAAGATATTAAAGCCAAATTTTCAAATCCTAAATATCTACCAAGTACTTTCATTGCTTTGTTTCCTTTTCTTACCTGTGTAAGAGCTGCCTTTTTTTTTTTTTATATCTGCTAACTTGCCTATGTCTCCAAATTATGTTAATGTAAGACTAATTGAGCCAATGAACCTAAGACAGGTTCATTTTAAAACTACCATTTTTTTTTTTTGTAGATAGAAAAACACATGAAAAGTTAGACTATTAAGATTTTTAATTGTCCTCCAACTTCCAAATATTCCCAACCTGGGATCTATGAGAGATATTTTACGGCAGATACTAATTATTGGTATTTTACTTACTTAGTTCTTATCACTTCCTTGACACCTACTTGGACATACATACACACAGATGTATATTCATATGCATACATATGACCCCGCTATCTCTGATAATAAAATGTAAATTTACATTTTAAGCATATATGTGTATATTTTACTAAATTACATATTTTAACAGCAACAGGTGTTGGTTCCACCATTGAGAAAGCAAATAAAGCCTTATAAACTGTGATGTAGACCATCATCCTATACAGATTTCAGATCTGGCTCTGTGGCTTTGAATCTAACCTTGAAAATCTTCTGCATATAATTTTATAAACTTAGTCATCAGGGAGTGTTTTCATTTACGTAATTATCCTCCAGGATATTTCCATCTCTCAAAATGTCCCTTTAACCATGACAACAATAGGATAGAAACTTAGAACTCCTCCTTACTGTTTTATTAGGTATAGCTGCAAATTATTCCTGTCACATTTTTAAATTTTAAAAAGTGCTACTCAATCACCTTTAGTTAATTATTTAGATCACCTTCCTCCACACTAATCATTTTTGATGGATAAATTTATTAGTCTTTTAACTAAAAACACACAAAGTACAAACCTAGCAACAAGAATTCATTCCCTAATTTGGCAGGTATAAGCTATAGAATATACGGTCATATGCTACAAATTAACAATCATGTAGATAGTTCAATTTCCATATAGATCTCAATTTCTCTGGAAAATCCAAGCATTTATTGGTAGAGGAGTTTTAAGATTAATAACATTTTCATATACAGAAAAATGTAGAAAGAGAGCCCCCCCTTTTTTTTTACAGCATTAACACTTTGAAGGCCACAAAACTGTCTCTTATAGGTGTCTTTATAATATTGACAATTAAACACTATACTTTGAAAAATTTTACCAAAATAACAATATCTTATATTTGTATTTTTACTTTTTATTACTTTATTAATCACTTTATTGAGTTCTTATAAAATAATAATTCAATGAAAACAGAACACATCAACCTGTTTGTATTCAGACTATGCATCTGTGCAGTAGTGATTTGGCCTTGCCCCTAGAGAGGTCTGGCCTTCTCCCTTGGCTTTAGGGAGATAATTCATGCCATACCTGATAGAGCATTTTTGTTGAGGTCAGGGGCTGGCCACTCTGGATCTTATGGTAAGCTTTCCCACACCAAACCATCTTTGGGTATTAGCGAATCATACCAAGAAAACAAACCATATGATTTTAGGGTAGGGCCTTTGAGTCACATGATGTAAATTGACTTGGAACTAAGTTGAAGCATGTGGGCATTTAATCAATTAATCAGTTATGCCTACATAATGAAAGCCCAATAAAATATCTAGGCAGCTTGGGTGAGCTTCCCTGGTTGGCAGCACTCCTTGCACATTGTCATACCTTGTTGACAGGAGGGTAATACATCATGACAATAATTGAAGCTTTAAGTTTGGAGCATTTCTGGATTCAGCCCTATGCATTTCTTCTTTTGACTAATTTCAGTGTACCTTTTTCCTGTAATAAACAGTAATTGTGAGTTTCATGTAGTTCTTTAAGTTCTTCTGGTAAATTATTATAACTGAAAGCAGTTTTGTAAACCTTGCAAATTTGCGGTTGGTGTCAGAAATGAAGGCATTCTTAATGACTGTGTCCGCAGATTTTGCAGTTTGGCTAACGCTGGGTAACACCTAAGTGTCAGTCTTTCAGCACATTAATTTTCTACACTAGACATCAATATTAATCAATGTCTACCTCTGCTAAGTTTCAAATTTTTGATGAATAATCAAAATGTGCATGTGGTCAAATAAATAGCAGCTCTATTCACTGAGCACTCACTCTATGCTAGGTACGGTCCATGTATTCTATGTCTCATTTCACATATCAGGCTGTGAAATACACATTGTTATATGTATTTTTAAAGTGGAAGAGAAATAAGTTAGTTATACAGCACTTTAGTATGTAATAAAGCCAAAATTCAAAACCAACTCCAACATGAATCCCATGCTCAAAACCATACCACATGCAGCCTATCCTTGTTAACATAGCTCCCAAACCTGTTTCAAAGCTGAGTTGATAAGGTGGAAACATCTTAAGTCTAGAATAGTATGTACATGTTGATTAACATGATTCATTAAAATACAAGGAATAGCTTGTTTAGTCACATGAACATATATAGTACTGGGCACTTTTCATAACCTCAAAATATTAGATAGTTGTTCATTGAAAAGTTGTATCTACCACAGACTGTGCTTGTGCTATTGACTTCTCAAAATTTCAAATGAGTATCAGCTAATTAGGGTAGCCAAGAAATCTCTGCATATTCCACTACCTTCCTTTGACACAATATATTGCTGAGATGCTCCAAAATATAAAGTTTAACTATCCAACACTTGCAAAATCTTGTAGTTCTAAAGCCTACGCTGTTAAAATAAGGAGAGGTTTCAAATTAATGAAATAGGAAGATTTGTGAGACTCAGAATATCTCATAAAGATTAGGTACACTTTGTTCACAAATACAAGGATATACTATATTACATACATTTTCATAGACAGATGTCTATATAACCATATATATATATATATATATATATATAGAGAGAGAGAGAGAGAGAGAGAAGCATGTGAGTGAGAGAGAGAGAGAGAGAGAGAGAGAGAAGCATGTGAGACTTAGGCAGAGTAAATTTAATAGAATCATAAGTCTTATAATATGGGCACATATATAAAATATGCCAGGTATGAATGAACTGTGTTAAAAACAACAACAACATAAAATTAGAGTCAGAGTTTCATGAAACTGAATCAGATCTGTCACTGTGTGAATTTAGTCTTATCATTGCATGTAGTATTTTAAAAGATTAGGTTGGGCCTGGTGGCTCACGCCTGTAATCCCAGCCTTTTAGGAGTCTAAGGGGGTGGATCACCTGAGGTAGGGAGTTCTAGACCAGCCTGGCCAACATGGTGAAATCTTGTCTCTACAAAAAATACAAAACTTAGCTGGGTGTGGTGGTGCATATCTTTAATCCCAGCTATTCAGGAGGCTGAGACATGAGAATAGCTTGAACCTGGGAGGCAGAGGTTGCAGTGAGCCAAGATCGTGCCACTGCATTCCAGCCTGGGCGACAGAGTAAGACTCTGTCTCAAAAAAAGAAAATAAAGATTAAAGAAGACATTATATTTGTGAAAATATTCAGTTCACATGCTGGAACATTGCACTTATTCAATAAAAGTTAATAGAGTATATTTAAATATTGATTCATGTATCTTTCTTATATATTAAATAAGACACACTATGATAATTAATATATTTATGACACTTATTTTCTTATGCCTGAACTTTGGTCTTAGTTATGGGCTGAATTCTCCAAAATTTCACATGTTGAAGCCCTAACCCTCCATAGCTCAGGTGTGACTGATTTTGTCTATAGGCTCTTTAAAGATGTGACTAAGTTAAGATGATATGGTAAGGCTGGGTCCTAATCCATCCCGATGTCTATAAAAACACCCAGCTTGGTCACCCAAAGGGACACCAGGTATGCACACAGAGGAAAGAGTATGTTACGACATAGGGAAAAGAAGGTGACCATAGGCCAGCCAAGGAGAGAGGCCTGGAGAAACCAAATATACTCATACCTTGACCTTGGACTTATAGTCTGAAGAACTGTGAGAAAAATAAATTTCTGTTGTTTAAGTCACCCAGTCTTATTTTGGATTTTGTTATGGTGGCATTTTATTATGGCATCCCTAGCAAATGAATATAGCCTTCTAATAAAAAACAGTTTTCAGGGTGATACTTAAATGATGGTACAATTGCTTGTTCAGACATAGAAAACTGGTCACTACAACGTTTTTAAATGTCCTCAAGCATGAATTTCTTAATATGAATAGGTAAGTCTGTTTTTATCTTGAAGATGTGTAGGAGAGTCTCATTTCTGTGTGCACTCTCCCATTTCTGAAAAATACACTTCCTTTACACCTATCTGAATCCAATCTGTCATGCAGAAACTAGCTCTCTTCATAAAGACATAACTAACAACTCTATCTTCAAGAGATCTTTCCCCTGATTCTACTGTTAACTGCTACCTTCTTTATCAGGCAACTTCTCAGGATCATTTGACTTACTTATAAAGCCATGTAAAATATACAGTCCTGATGGGAAAAAAACAGTGTAGCCTGTACTTTTCCATCTCACATGAAACACAAGACAGTGCCTTGAATAAAATAAGCACAAAAATAATGTGGAGTTAATAAATAATTTTAATAAAATGCAATTGAAAAGATGTAATAATTTTTATCTTCTATTTATTCATTAAATAATTGTTTTGGAAAGGTTGCACTAAGTTGACACATATACTTATTCTCTATTTTTGTTTTTCATATAAAAACACGTGACTGCTTGCATTTTGTTTTTGTCTGGTTTCTACCATGCCATTATAATAATTCAAGGTTGATAAATTTAGCCCTCATGCAATTGTTCAGGCCTTAGCAATAGACCAGTGGTTCTTGAAACTGTCTTTCTGAGATATCTCTTTCAGAACTTAATTAAAAGTTATTGGTCGTTCTCGCCAAAAGTGGGCTACACATGAGTTGGCAGTCTATTTACTTCTGTTGAATTAATATAAATTAAAACTGGGGAGAGATTTGTCAAAGGATACACAATTTCAATTAGACAGGAGGAATAAAATCAAGAGATCTATGGTATAACATGGTGAATACAGTTAATAACAATGTATTGCATGCTCAAAAACTGCTAAGAGTAGGTTTTAAGTGTTCTCACTACAAAAAAAATGTGAGTCTTATATATGTTAAATAGCTTGATTTAGCCATTCACAACGTATACATATTGCAAAACGACATGTTATATACCATAAATACATACAATTTTAGTTGTCAATCAAAAACAATGAAATTAAAAATTTAAATTAATTTTAAAATTTATAAATTTTTAAAAACTTCTGTAAGAAAACAAAACACAAATAAGATCATGAGATACAAGTTAAAAATGTATTAGACATAGCACCTGCTATCAAATCGGCTTAAAGCCTACCAGGAAAAATAGACCTGTCTACACACACCCACATACCAAATTGAAAAAAAAAATGTAAATGGGAAAGGGCAGATGAGAAAGGCCACAAGTGCATAAAAAGCTGGCCAGCAGGTGTCAAAAAATGTTACTGGTGTTATTCATGTGTTATTGAAAATCTTCTCCCAACACCATGACTGGAATTTTTAGAGAGCCCTACACATCTGCGTAATGGAATTCTGACTTTCTCCACACTTCCAAAACTGTAAACCATTCTTTAAACAATCATCAGTTCCTAGGGCATCTATTTATTATTTTGTATTAGTCAATTTCTACATCCTTGGAGAAAAATGGTTTATGAACTTGATGGAGTCTAAATAAGCCTGATGGAGCCAAAATACATATTTTATTTATGAAAAAGAATAAACCATCACTATACATGGATCACATGCATAAAACTATGCAGGCAGACTCTAAACCATGACTTGAAGTAAAGGTTATCAGGGAATAGTTTTGTTTTTTTTTTAATTCATTTATTTCGAAGAGCCCAAAACTAAATGAAAGGAACACAATCAATCTCTTGTTCTAAATATCATGTTTGCATTAACCTTCCAGCTATAACACACAAAACATGTTCACATGAGAAAATACATTCCCAGTACTTGTTTAATTACTAGGAAGTTATATGTCATTTTACTGTATATATTAAGCAAATGCTAATAATAGGATATATATTCTATATGTAAATATATATACAATTTCCTCATTCTCTTTATCATTTTCAATATAAACACAAGAAAAAAATCCAGGTATAAAAAAATGCAATATGTTACTCTTCCAAAGTAAACATGGACAGAGTTTTAGACTGAAAGGAAATATGGCTTCTGGTCCCAGCTGGCACACTGACATATTGACTTTCATAAATCTGACATCTCAAATATATATTAGTTCTGGCATTTACTGACTATTTCCTCACCTCCAGGAATAAAACAAGATTACTTGTAAATATCTCAGAGAGTAAAGATCTTGGTTTCTTTTTTCTATTTCTTTCGTTTTATTTCACATTTGTACATTCACCTATATAAAATGAGCACATAATCCAGGATCATACTTCCTGGATTCAAATTCAGTCTCCATAACTTAGCTATATAACCTCAGGAATTTACTTTTTGTGTGCACCTCAGTTTTCTCATCTGAAAAACATAAATAATAGCACCCAACTCATAAGAATGCTTTGAAGACCAAGTTGGTGAAGGGATCTTTGGCAATTAGAAAAATATCTGACATTTAATAGGATTAAATCATTACTGAGTATTGTTGTTGGTGATGATGATGTCTGACCCATTTGAACATTTTATTAATCTAAATCTCATACCCAAAGAGATTCATAAAGATAGAAAAGCTCTTGCTTTCAAAATCCTAATACGCGATTTCCTTCTTGAGTTAAATTCATCATTGCTTATAGGGCAAACAAGAGGAGTGCCATCTCAAAATGTGACCAGAATAATATGCTTGATTCAACAAATGGTAAATTGTGTCTGAGCAGGAGTTTTCCTAATTTGACTTGAGAGATCAACCAAGCAGGAGTGAGCCGGTTCAAACACCTCAGTACAATGCTAATGATTTTTTCATGTTGAATTAATAGGATTGAAATGTTTGTGATTTCAGCAGCTGTTGGGAACAGTGGGAGCGCTTTCACCAACACACTGACAGCCTTGTGATGCTCACATGGCTGTGTTTAGATAAAACATGAATGCTAACAGTCTGTCTGGAGTGTGGTAATCTTAAATTAATAATAATTACTTCCACCAAAGGCAGCTATCAAGTATCTCTCCCATTCCATGGAGAACTTGTATACATTTTTTTTAACGTGGGCATGAAAGAGCAATTTGCTGTGCACATAAAATAAAATTTATGTTTTGAAGCAGGTGAATGGCTAGTATTTAGCTGTCTGATTAATTATCACAGCAAGAAATGATTAGAATTTGCCAACAAGGCGAACATTTTTACTTTGCTCAAGCACATTATGAACCCCTTAGATCCTTTCTCTGGTTCCCTATCACCTCTTGTTTAAAATTTAAATGTTTCCCCAACATCTGTATTGAGCTTTTCTCCTCTCAGAAATACTACTACCAACATTCATTTCAGCTCATTTCCCCCCAACACATAAACGTATTCATTTACATCATTTTATTCTTATTTCACTCTCTCTCCATTCACTTGGCATTACCTCTATGTTGTCATATACTTTTCACTTATCTATTTTTTGATAAATTTACATTGCAAACAATGTAATGAGAATGCTTCCTTTCAATGCATTTTACTTTCACTGTCTAAAAATAACGGTATGTTAATAGAAAGAGTAAAAAGAATCTTCAGCTCTGAAAGTGTGTTTTAACTGAGATTAACTTTAGGAATAATATTTGATTTATAAAAGCAATTATAAAAAAACTCTCAATATTTATTTTATTTTAAATTAAATATTTTTGATGTATGCAAATATCTGAAACAACCATGAATTAAGATGCCAGATAAATACAATTCCTGATCAATTTGTATGTCCTTTTCCTGAAAACATTGAATTGTTCAAGGCAGATAAGATACAAAACTATAACAAAGAGAGAAAGCATGAAAGCAGAAATCAAAGGGGAATAAGTCATTAATAGTAAAATAGCTCTAAAAAAGCAAGCAAAAAAATCAATTGACAGCCTTAAAAACTTTGGGAAAAGTGAACATAAGTATATACAATTTGGTTTCTATAAAAGGGATTTAGGGTCTTTTTTTCCGAAAAGTTAACACGTCATGGATTACACTTTTGATAGGAAATTTGAAGTCAAACTTTCAAGAATAAATAGTAATAAATATTTTCACTATTGAAAATCAAATGTGCAAAACCAGAACAAGATTAAATTTTTTTCGGCCGGGCGCGGTGGCTCACGCCTGTAATCCCAGCACTTTGGGAGGCCGAGGCGGGTGGATCACGAGGTCAAGAGCTCGAGACCATCCTGGTCAACATGGTGAAACCCCATCTCTACTAAAAATACAAAAATTAGCTGGGCATGGTGGCACGTGCCTGTAGTCCCAGCTACTCGGGAGGCTGAGGCAGGAGAATTGCTTGAACCCAGGAGGCGGAGGTTGCGGTGAGCCGAGATTGCGCCATTGCACTCCAGCCTGGGTAACAAGAGCGAAACTC
>PVKV010030211.1:0-22565 GCA_004027835.1 Alouatta palliata | reverse complement strand
CTTTTTTTTTTTTTTTTGAGACAGAGTTTAGCTTTTGTTGCCCAGGCTGGAGTGCAGTGGCATGATCTCAGCTCACTACAACCTCCACCTCCCTGGTTCAAGTAATTCTCCTGCCTCAGCCTTCCAAGTAGCTGGGACTACAGGTGCCTGACACCATGTCTGGCTAATTTTTTGTATTTTTAGTAGAAACAGGGTTTCACCGTGTTGGCCAATCTGGTCTTGAACTCCTGACCTCAGGTGATCCACCCGTCTCAGCCTCCCAAAGTACTGGGATTATAGGTGTGAGCTATTGCACCTGGCTTATTTTTTTTGTATTTTTAGTAGGATCTCACCATGTTGCCCAGGCTGGTCTCAAACTGCTGAGCTCAAGCAATCCACCCGCCTCAGCCTCCCAAAGTGCAGGGATTATAGGCGTGAACCACTGAGCCTGACCCCTCATCTCTTTTGTTTTCCATATTAACCTAGTGCCTAACATAGAGCTGCATGTATAGCAGGCTCTTAAATACATATTAATTGAGAGAATGAATGAATGAATAAATGAATGAGATGTTGTTTATCGCATGCTACTCTGGTAAACGATAGCTTGTGGTAGAAATGAATGTTGTTAACAATATTTAAATGATTGATGTTGGGTTTAAGCATCCTCTACCCTTACCCCATCTCTAGCCTCACCATTAAGTAGCATTTGTCTAACACATTTAATCTCCTAGTGCCAAACCCTCATCTCTGTAAATTTGGAGACTAGTTTTTGGAACAGATACATGTACCAAGACTGATTCCATTTACAGCATTTTCGGCTTACAGGTTCTTACTGAAATAAAGTTTGATTTCATATTTTTCTGGATTAACTCCAGGCATTCACTATTCAATGTGAATAATTCAATGTTACTCTGGAGTAACTCCAAGGCATTCACCATGCAAAGGAAAAGACATTTGTTTTGTTTTGCTAAAACTGAACTCAAACTATCTGAAAGACACGGTTGCATTTATAGATAATTTTGTGCATTTTAGGTATCCAAGAGTGAGTATTGTTTTTGGTTGGCTGTATTATTTCTATTTGTACTGATATCCTACAAACTTTGTATTATATAGTTTAACTAATAATTTATTTTTTCTAGTAGTAAAAACAGTTATATTCTTTTTTTTTTTTTTTTTTGAGACAGAGTCTCACTCTGTCACCAGGCGCTAGGCTGGAGTGCAGTGGCGCGACCTCGGCTCACTGCAACCTCCGCCGCCCAGGTTCAAGCAATTCTCCTGCCTCAGCCTCCCGAGTAGCTGGGACTACAGGCGCGTGCCACCACGCCCAGCTAATTTTTTTTGTATTTTTAGTAGAGACGGGATTTCACCATGTTGACCAGGATGGTCTTGATCTCTTGACCTCGTGATCCGCCCGCCTCGGCCTCCCAAAGTGCTGGGATTACAGGCGTGAGCCACCGCGCCCGGCCAAAACAATTATATTCTTTGTAGAAATTTTAGAAAATGCAGAAAAGCCTGAAGGAGAAGGAAAAAGTAGAAAGACACAAAAAATATCACTCAGAATCTCATCATTAGAGATAATCCTTGCTAACATTTTGGTATAGTTTCTCTCTTTTCTCTCTCTTTTTTTTTTTTGATACAGGGTCTTGCTCTGTCACCCAGGCTGGAGTGCAGTGGTGCAACATGGCTTACTGCAGCATCAACCTCCTAGGCACAAGTAATCCTCCCCACTCAGCCTCCTGAGTAGCTGGGAATACAGGCACATGCCACCACACCTGGCTAATATTTATTTATTCATTTATTTTGAGATAGAGTCTCACTCTGTTACCCAGCTGGAGTGTAGTGGCACCATCTAAGTTCACTGCAACCTCTGTTTTCAGGGTTCACGTGATTCTCGTGCCTCAGCCACTCGAGTAGCTGGGATTTCAGTACAGGCGCATGCCACCATGCCTGGCTAATTTTTGTATTTTTAGTAGAGGTGGGGTTTTGCCATGTTGGCCAGGCTGGTCTCCAACTCCTGACCTCAAGTGATCTGCCTACCTTGGCCTCTCAAAATGCTGGGATTACAGACATGAGCCACCACGCCCAGCTGCCTGGGTCTTTTTTTACGTTGTTTGTAGAGACACAGTTTCGCCATGTTGCCCAGACTGGTCTCAAACTCTGTGCTCAAGCAGTCTGCCCACATCAGCCTCTTAAAGTGCTGGGGTTACAGGTGTGAGCTACCGCACCTGGCCAGCTGAGCCTTATTTCTATGTGTATGTTTGGGTAGGTTCACACATATATTTATAATAGTTATCACCTGTAATCCCAGTGCTTTGGGAGGCCAAGGCAGGCAGGTTGTTTGACACCAGGAGTTTGAGACCAGCCTGGCCAACATGGTGAAACCCTGTCTTTACTAAAAATACAAAAAATTAGCCAGGCATGATGGCACATGCCTGTAATTCTAGCTACTCAGGAGGCTGAGGCACGAGAATCTCTTGAACCAGGCAGGGGGAGGCAGAGGCTGCATTGAGCCAAGATCATGCCATTGCACTCCCAGCCTGGGTGACAGAGCAAGGCTCTGCCTCAAAAAAAAAAAAGTTATCACATATGTAAGTATATACTAGTTATCATTTACTGAATATGCCAGGAATATGCCTTTTTAAACATATTACCTCTTGTAATCCTCTCAATAGTTTTATGAGAAGATATTTTTATTCTTACTTTACAAATGAGTAAACAGAGTCTGAGAGTATTAATTTATTTGCTTAAGGTCATATCATTAGTAAATGGTAGATCTGAGATGCAAATCTAGATCTAGAAGTCTATAATCTGAATCATTATGCTATATAGCTGTGTATACATTTCTATGTTTTAAATCAAACTGGAATTACCATAGAGATAGTTTTGTTTTCTTTTGCTTGAGATGGGGTTCTCTGTCGCCTAGGCTGGAGTGCAGTGGTGCAATCACAGCTCACTGCAGTCTTAACCTCCTGGGCTCAAGCAATCCTCCCACCTCAATCTTCTGAGTAGCTAGAACTATAGGCATGCACCACCAGGCCTGGCTAATATTTTGTATTTTTTTTTTTTAGAGATAGGGTTTTATCATGTTGCCCAGACTGGTCTGGAACTTTGGGCTCAAGCAATCCACTTGCTTCAACCTTCTAAAGTGCTGGAATTACAGGTGTGAGCCACCGCACCTGGCTCTTACAGTATTTCATATCTTTTTCTTTTTTTATATTTTTATTTTTTTATTTTTATTTTTAAAAGACGGGGTTTCACCATGTTGGTCAGGCTGGTCTTGAACTCCTGACCTCAGGTGATCCGCCCGCCTTGGCCTCCAAAGTGCTTGGATTACAGGCATGAGCCACTGCGCCCGGCCTCATATCTTTTTCTAACCCTAATTTTCATGACTTTATGATCTATAAGATTAAGGAAATAGTAAATGAATGAATAAGATGTTGTTTATCACATACACACTGGTAAAGCTCAGATTGAATAGATGTTCTGATGTTTCAGACTGTTTTCATCATCTTAATGTTTTTTCATATTCTGTGTGACTCTATCTTGTCTCTTTCTATACAAACTGTTTACTTTTAAAATGCCATTTAATGCTTTGAAAGATAATCCTCTTGGTTTTATTCTAAAAGTGCTTACCTTTAAATTAAAAAAAAAAAACAACAGGCCGGGCGCCGTGGCTCACGCCTGTAATCCCAGCACTTTGGGAGGCCGAGGCAGGCGGATCACAAAGTCAGGAGATCGAGACCAACCTGGCCAACATGGTGAAACCCTGTCTCAAAAAAAACAAAACAAAAAAAACACAACAATCTATTTTCAGTATTACAATGAAATAGCAGCTCTTGATTTCTCCTGTGTACAATTGGGATACTTAGCATACTTTTATTTTCCCTCATTCTTTACCTCCCACTCCCAACCCTCCCAGCTTGGTTTTATTCATGTTATTTGTCCTTTTAGACCTTTATTATCCCTCTTGAAAAAAGACATTTCTTTTTTTACATTACTATTTTTTCTTACAAAAGTTATTTTAGACATTTAAATAAAGTTCTATTATGTATAAATCCTTTTACTGTTCTTTTTTATCCTTAAGTCCTCATTCAGCAGAAGTATATCTTTGAGCAGTTTTCTTTCAGAACAGATAACCTGGGTGGTATCATTTTTGAGTCTTTTATATCTGAGTACTTATTTCTGAGGTCTTCACAATTGCATGACAACTTGGCTGAATGTAGAATTCTGAAATTATAAATGTTTACCCTCGGAATTCTGTAGGATATGCTTTATTGACTTGTGTCTTACAGAGTTGCAGAATTCTGCCAGGAGTTGTGGCTCACACCTATAATCCCAGCACTTTGGGAGACTGAGGCAGGCAGATAATCTGATGTCAGGAGTTCAAGACCAGCCTGGTCAACATGGTGAAACACTGTCTCTCCTAAAAATACAAAAATTAGCTGGGCGTGATGGTGGGCACCTGTAATCCCAGCTACTCAGGAGGCTGAGATAGGAGAATCACTTGAACCTGCGAGGTGGAGGTTGCAGTGAGCCAAGATCATGCCACTGCACTCTAGCCTGGGTGACAGAGCGAGAGTCTGTCTCAAAAAAAATAAATAAATAAAATAAAAGAACAGAGTCGCAGAATTCTGAGGCCAGCTTGACTTTTGTTCCTTAGAGATAATTTTTTTTTTTCCTGCCTGTATTCTCTTTTTTTAGACAGTCTTGCTCTATCACCCAGGCTGGAGTGTAGTGGGATGATCTTGGCTTACTGCAGCCTCTGCCTCCTGGGTTCAAGCAATTCTCCAGCCTCCCGAGTAGCTGAGACTACAGTTGTATGCCACCACATCTAGCTAATTTTTGTATTTTTAGTAGAGATGGGTTTTACCATGTTGGCCAGGCTGGTTTCAGACTCCTGGCCTAAAGTGATCTGCCCACCTTGGCCTCCCAAAGTGCTGGGATTACAGGTGTGAGCCACTGTGTCCGGCCTATAGCATCTTTTCATAGTCCTATGATTTTTCTCCATTTGCTTATCTTTTTTTTTTTGAGACATTCTTGCTGGGTCACCCAGGCTGTAGTGCAGTGACACAATCACGGTTCATTGTGGCCCCTACCTTCTTGGCTCAAGTGATCCTCCCACCTCAGCCTGCCTTCTGAGTAGCTGGGACCACAAACGCTTACGAACGTACCACCACATCTGGCTAAATAAAAATTCTTTTTTAGAGACAGAGTCTTGTTATCTTGCCCAGGCTCGTCCTGAATTCTAGCCTCAAGTGATCCCCCTGCCTCAGCCTCCCAAAATGCTGGGATTACAGGCATGAGCCACTGAGCCTGACCACCACTTGCTCATCTTAACATAGAGAGGTCTATGCTTGTCCAGCTTTTGATAATACTGAATTGAGGATTGCAGTGGGTTCTATTAGAAACTGCAACATGGCTTGGCGTGGTTGTGCACGCCTATAATCCCAACACTTTGGGAGGCCAATCACTTGAGGTCAGGAGGTTGAGACCAGCCTGGCCAACATGGTGAAACCCTGTCTCTACTAAAAATACAAAAACAAAACTAGCTGGTCATGTTGACGCATGCCTGTAATCCCAGCAACTCAGGAGGCTGAAGCAGGAGAATCACTTGAACCTGGGAGGTAGAAGTTGCAGTGAGCTGAGATTGTCCCAATGCACTCCAGGCTGGGTGACAGAGCGAGATTCTGTCTCAAAAACAAAACAATACAAAAACGAACTGTAATGGGTCTGAGTGTATCCCCTATCTTCCCTTTCCACCTGCCTTCACCTAGTCTTCAACCCTGAGTAATGGGATGTTGGTAGAATTCTAACGGGGTGATAAGATATTTTATGGAAATAGAATCTTGATCTGACCTCTCCTTCTAATTGGGACCTTCTACATTCTAACTAGCAGAAATTCCTCAAAGTTTCCGGCATATGGAAGATTTTCCTCTATTTTTATTCCTTTGATCATTTCAATGTGAATTTAGAATAAGCCAATTTATAAGCCTGTCCTCACAAACCATTTTTTTTAAAAACCACGAAATAACATTTTTTCTCTGTGTTAAGAAGGTTAGAAAAAATGCTCAAGACTCATAATTATATGTAGTTTTAACATTTTTTCATAAAAGGTCTCAAATCCCTTGGGAAGCTACATGGTCTAGTGGGAATTGAGAGAATGGATTCTGATTGCAATATGTAATTTCACGGCAGCTTTGAACAAACTATTTGAACTTCAGATTCTCTAACCTTAGATTTTCTTACGTCATAGTGTGACAGAGAAAGCACTACGGAAAAAAATAAATGTGGAAGCTCTTTGAACTGTTCAAAGATAGATACTAAGGAAATCTGAGGGCTTTTTGTTATTGTTTCAATGCTATTATGGCTTTGACCACTTTCAGGCTAGCCCGAAGAGTGTGTGCTTGACGGATAGCAAATGAGGCCGGGTTGCTGGGAAGCCCTGGTATGCAACACGGTTCTGAAGTTGGGGGACAGACACTGCTTTGGACAGATTCAAGAGAGTAGTAAATGTAGTCTCACTTTTCTGTTAGGTCAAATTACTATGCCAGATTTATCTGAAATTAGTTTGCCTCCCCTCTTTATGGAATCGAAGGCCCCTTGGTGGGTTAATTACGCCTTTGTAAACAACTTTTGTACTTCTGGCCAGCATAGGCCACAGATGTTGTTTATTTCTGTGAGATGATTTAAAAGTGTGCAAAAAGAAACTTCTGTATGGTTATATCAGAAGTTTAAAGAAAATATCTTTTTTCTTCCACACAATAATTTATTTATTGAGAGCCTCCTCTCCCCGCCCTTGCAGTCTCTAGGTCACTTTTTCCGTTTGTAGATTTTGCGCACAAGCCCCAGAAAGATAGCTGGGGGCAGGGGCGCTGCGTACTGTTCAATAAGACCAATAATGTGGTTGTAACTGTCTTCCTCATACTGCGAGAACACAGCCGGCAGATCTAGCTCCTCATATAATGCCTTCACTCGGGCCACCTTCTCAGCCTCCTTCTGCCCGTAATTTTCCTTCAGGATCTGGCACTGTTCCGGAGTGGACCGTTGCAGACACTGGACCACCAGCCAGCTGCATTTGTTGTCCTGGATGTCAGTGCCAACTTTGCCAGTCACACTGGGGTCCCCAAAGAGGTCAAGGTAATCATCCTGAATCTGAAAGAACTCTCCCATCTCCAGAAGGATCTTCTTGGCATTGGCATGCTCCTTCTCGCCATCAATTCCTGCCATGTACATGGCTGCAGCTACAGGAAGGTAGAAGGAATAGAAAGCCGTCTTGTACTTGACAATAGATTTGTACCTCTTTTCAGTGAATCTGCCGAGATCCACATTGCTTTGGGGGGCTGTGATGAAGTCCAGGGTCTGCCCAATCTCAGTCTGATAGGAACTCTGCAGGAAGAGCTCAATCAGGTTCAGGTAATAGGGCTGCTCCTGGCAGTAGAGCTTCAGCAGGCGGTAGATACATGCTTCCAGGACAGCATCATTGACGGCATCCAAACCCATGCCTGGCTTCTGATACCAGCAGATCTGTCCCCGGCGGGTGAGGGATGAATCCATGATGTCATCTGCCACCAGGAAGAATGCTTGCAGCAGTTCCACACACCAGCCCACAGTCAGGGCCCGCTGGAGACTATTAGCATCCTGTTTCCTTGGCTCCACCAGCTCCCGGAACGCTACTAGCACCGTCAAACCCCAGTGATACTTGCCTCCAATGGCGTTGTACTCCAGGGCCTCCTTGAGCCGGGCAATAGCATCTCCTGTCTCTGGGTGCCCCATCTCATCCTCAGTCAGCACCCTAACGATCTGGGAAAAGTGCTGAAAGAAATCCTGCTTTTGTTGGGCATAAACATCTCATTTCTGGTCTCCATTCATTCTGAGGGAGGAGCAAAGGGCTCTGTTCCTGGATGCGGGTTCCTGCTCCAAGAAAATATCTTATTATGCCAGGTAAAACTTTTCAGTTCTATCTCCCTTATGCTGTTAACTCTTCCTGTATTTTATTATTCAATTGTTAAATGAAATTTCTATATGATTCAGTATGGAATTTTCCTAATCATGGGAAAAGATATTATTTTCACTAAGATCCATGACACTGCAGCTATTTCTGCGCTATGGAGCTAAGTGGCTCTCTTTGTCATTAGTCTTAGACATGTGGCTTTTTAGAAGCGATGGACATGGAATGAAGGAATAAGAATTTCTTCCTTAGGCTGGGTACAGTGGCTCACGTCTATAATCCCAGCACTTTGGGAGGGCAAGGCAGGTAGATCACTTGAGCCCAGGAGTTTGCAACCAGCTTGGGCAACATAGACAGATCTCATCTCTACAAAACTAGAAAAAATTAGCCAGGCATGGTGCCATGTGCCTGTAGTCCCAGCTACTCAGGAGGCTGAGGTGGGAGGATCACCTGAACCTGGGGAGGTGGTTGTTGCAGTAAGCTGTGACTGCCCCACTGCACTCCAGCCTGAGCAACAGAGTAAGACCCTGTCTCAAAAAATTTTTTTTCTTCTTTCTGCGCAACATTGTGCAAATACATTACACTTGTGACCTATAGGCCAAAACAGAATAGGGCGCCTTAATTGTTCAACAACTGATTAAATACCTGCTGTATGCCAGACACTGCACTAGGAGCTAGATATACATAAGCAGACAGCACATAGTTCCCGGGGGGATGATTAATCAAATATATAATTACATAATGTGTTATGAAGAAAATATATAGGATACAATAAATGCAAATAAGAGTAGGAGAGGCAAGAAATATTTCTACAGGGCAGGAAGGAAAAGATTATTTGAAGTGACATTTAAATGAAGCCTTAAGATGAGCAGGAATCAAAAAAATAAAAATAAAATATATTAAAAAATTTAAAAAAAGATGAGCAGGAATCTACTATGGGAAGAGCAGAATAAACAGAATGTGCTAAGGCTGTGACTTGTGCAAAGACCTAAAAGTCATGATGAACGGTGGTGATACGGTGGTTGAGGAGAGAGTGAGATAAAATGAGTTTAGAGTGGAATGATTAGATTTGTGTTTTAAAATTACTCCACCTGTTTTGAGGGGGAATGGGTAGGAGTTTGAGAATGAAAGTAGATAAGATGACAGCAAGACTGAGAGGGAGGAGAAAAGAATGAAAGTAGAGAGACCTGTTAGGAGACTATTGTAGTAGCTTAGATTAGGAGGTAGAGGAGACAGAAAGAAGGAAATCCAATTAGTATATATTTGTAAGTAGAGTCGATAGACCTTATCAATGAACTAGTCAATAGACCTTATCAATGAACTAGTTGGAGGGCAGTGAGAGAAAAAGAAAAATCAAGTATGACTCCCAAGTTTCTGGAGTCACTGGGGAATGGTGGTATTACAGATGGTGAAGATCAGGGAGAAAGGGATTTGGAGAAGAAAATCTAAGAATTTTTTTTTTTTTTTTGAATCAGAGTTTTGCTCTTGTCACCTAGGCTATAGTATAGCACGATCTCAGCTCACTGTAACCTCTGCCTCCCAGGTTAAGTGATTTTCCTACCCCAGCCTCCTGAGTAGCTGGGATTACCAGTGTGCACCACCTTGAGTTAATAAACTCAAGGCTTCATATTTACATATTCACTTCATAGTTACTTTTCGCACATAGAATGTGATTTTTTTTTTTTTTTTTTTGAGATGAAATCTCTGTTGCCCAGGCTGGAGTGCAGTGGCATGATCTCAGCTCACTACAACCTCTGCCTCCTGGGTTCAAGGGATTCTCCTGTCTCAGCCTCTCCAGTAGCTGGGGTGCTACTGTGCCTGGCTAATTTTTGTATTTTTAGTAGAGACGGGGTTTCACCATGTTGGCCAGGCTGGTCTCAAACTCCTGACCTCAAATGATCCACCTGCCTCTGCCTCCCAAAGTGCTGGGATTATAGACATGAGCCACAGTGGCTGTCCACAGTTTGGTTTTGGACATGATAAATTTGAAATGCCTGTGATGTATGTAACAATATATCACAACTGGACAGTTGCATGTCTGGAGCTCAGAGGAGAGGACTGAAGACATATTGGGAGTGAACACAGCTTTGTGCAGTGGCAGTATCATAGCCAATGAGGTTTATCTGAGGCGCGATTATTGCTAATTGAAAACTTTTCCCAATACCCTGCCGTGATGACTTGCAATACAGTCAGCACTGGCAATTTTTGAAGGTCTCTACAGAGACTGATTATGAGAAAGAAAAGGAGTGAACACTACTGGGATAGTATTTTAGCCCTGAAAATTGGTAAGATCTAAGAAGACAACGCAGAGAGCAGAAAAGAGAGCCCATACCAGCACCAATGAGAGGGTAAGGAAAAAAAAAAAAAGAAATCCCAGAATTGAACCTGGAGAACTACCAGATGAACAGTTGTGTTACCGAAAAGAAATGCTGAGGCCGGGTGCAGTGGCTCACGCCTGTAATCCCAGCACTTTGGGAGGCCGAGGTGGGCGGATCATCTGAAGTCAGGAGTTTGAGACCAGCCTGACCAACATGGAGAAACCCTGTGTCTACTAAAAATACAAAACTTAGCGGGGCGTGGTGGCACACGCCTGTAATCCCAGCTACTAGGGAGGCTGAGGCAGGAGAATCGCTTGAACTTAGGAGGCTGAGGTTGTGGTGAGCCGAAATTGTGCCATTCCACACCAGCCTGGGCAACAAGAGTGAAACTCCTTCTCAAAAAGAGAAGAAAAGAAAAGCTGAAAGAAATTAAGAGAAGCATGTGGTTTAGAGAGGGAACTGACGACTTATGTTTGGAACTTGACAAGTGTGGGGTCCTGACTGGGTTCCTGTTGTTCCTAGTGTGGTGCCTGAGCAAAATATATAGGTCCCTTTTCAAATGTTAATGCTACATTTATAGTTTATTTTATGATTCAGTCTTATGGTATCTCCATGAATTTTCAGAATAAAACATCCCTAATCATTCCTTAGCTGGAGTTTGGAATGAGAGAAAACAACTTTGCTAAGATCCATGATGCTGCAGCTGTTTCTGAATTATGCTGCTAAATGGCTATTTCACTAATCTTAGACAACAAGCAGCTACTTTATTTTAGTAATGGACATGAGATGAAGAAAGAGGGATTTGTCCAATGTTGAGCAAATGCACTTTGCTGGGAGCACAGAAACTGAGGAGAACACAATGTAACAGACATATATTGAGCATCTACCATGTGCCAGGCACTGTGCTAGGCTCTGGGGATAACTCAGAACATGACAGACAAGTATATGAGTGCACAGACTAGTAAGGGAGATGGAAAAAAGTTAACTTACAAATAAAATAACTACAAATTTTGGTGAGTGCTGTGAAAGAAACAAATACAGGAAATAAGCAGGGGATGGTACTTAGGGTCTGGATAGGATATTTAGGGCAACGTTCCTTGAGTAGGTGACATTTACTGATTTCTGAAGGATGGAGAGTCAGTTATACCAAGATTAGGGAGTGATGAGCAACCAAACTGTGTTTTGCAGTATTTGGCCCTGAAAAGCTAAGGCAGGCCAAATAACTCTTTTTTATTTATTTATTTATTTTATTTTTTATTTTCCAAATAACTCTTATTGGAATATTCAGTAGTGGTGCACTGAGAAGCGAGGTGGTTGGGAGTGGTCTGCTCCCATGGGGAATATTTTATCACTAACAATTAAAATTAACAGTTGGAGGCTGGGCACAGGTTGCTCAGGCCTGTAATCCCAGTATTTTGGGAGGCCAAGGCCAGCAGATCACTTGAGGTCAGGAGTTTGAGACCAGCCTGGCCAACATGGCAAAACCCTGTCTCAACTAAAAATACAAAAATTAGCCGGGCATTGAGGAGCATGCCTGTAATCCCAGCTACTTGGGAGGCTAAGGCAGGAGAATCACCTGAACCTGGGAGGCAGAGGTTTCTGTGAGCAGAGATTGCGATCTCACCACTGCACTCTAGCCTAGCTGACAGAGAAAGACTCCATCTCGCTGACTCTGTTTAAAATAATAATAATAATAAAATAAATAAATTGCCAGCTGAGCAGGTGGCTCACACCTGTAATCCCAGCACTTTGGGAGGCCGAGGCAGGAAGATTGCTTGAGCTCAGGAGTTTAAGACAAGCCAAGGCAAAACAGTGAGACCTCATCTCGCCAAAAAAATAAACAAAATTAGCCAGGCATGGTGCCCCATGCCTGTAGTCCCAGTATTTGGGAGGTTGAGGTGGGAGGATCACTTGAGCCTGCAAGGTTGAGACTGCAGTGAGCCAAGATCGCATCACGACACTTCAGCCTGGGTAACAGAGCAAGATCCTATCTCCAAATAAATGAATAAAAATAAATAAAAATATAAATAAAATTGTGCTCGCTTCGGCAGCACATATACTAAAATTGGAACAATACAGAGAAGATTAGCATGGCCCCTGTGCAAGGATGACACGCAAATTCTTGAAGCATTCCATATTTTTTTAAGTTAAAACCTAAAATTATTATTTTTAAAGAAATAATAATAAAAAAGAAATGAATAAAATTACCTGCACATGGTGTTAATAAAGAGTAGATGGACTTGGTCAGTTTTACTATTATTGTAAAATTCTCTATAGATAATGCCCCTGTAGTGGGCTGAATGTTGGTCACCAGAAAGATATTTGCATGTCCAAATCCCCCAAACCTATAGATATCACCTCATATGGCAAAAGAGTTAATATCACTTTATGTGAAAAGATGTGATAAAGAATTTTGAGAATAGGAGCTTGTCCTGGATTATCTGAGTGGTCCTTAAATCCAGTGGCAAGTGTCTGTAAGAGTGAGACAGACAGAGGGAGATTTGATGGACAGATGAGAAAGTGACAATGGTGTGCAAATTCAAGACAGAAGACACGCTTGGATGAATGGATGGATATAAGGATACATGGATATATAGATGGAGGAACATTAACTAAATAGCTGACAAACGGTAAATCTGCCATCTTACCAAATGGCTGTGGAAATTTCCATGCTGTACTGCTAAGTTACCCATGATTTTCTTTTTGATGCACAACAGTGACTTTGATCTAAACAGTTTCATTTTACCTTATGTAAGTATGTAGACATAACTTTCATGATTGACAAAATGCTCCGTAAGTATTCATATCTCTTTACTTTGTCTTAAAAGAAACTTTTTAAGGAGAGAGATCTTTTCCTTTTAAACATTAATTAATTAATTTTTTGAGACAGGGTCTTGCTCTGTTGCCCAGGCTGGAGTGCTGTGGTGTGATCATAGCTCACTGCAGCCTTGATCTCCCAGGCACAAGTGATCCCTGGACTCAAGCAATCCTCCCACCTCAGCCTCCTGAGTAGTTGGGACCACAATCATGCAACACCATGTTTGGCTAATTTAAAAAAAAAAAATTTTCTTTTTTAAAGACGGGATCTAACTATGTTACTCAGGCCGGGTCTTGAACACCTGAGATCAAGTGATCCTCTTGCCTCAGCCTCTCAAAGTGTTGAGATTATAGCATGAGCCACTGTGTCTGGCCTCTTATTTATTTATTTGAGACAGAGTTTTGCTCTGTCACCATACTGGAGTGCAGTGGCTTGATCTTGGCTCACTGAAACCTCTGCCTTCTGGGTTCAAGTGGTTCTCCTGCCTCAGCCTCTTGAGTAGCTGAGGCTACAGGCACCCACCACCATGCCCAGCTAATTTTTCTATTTTTAATGGAGATGGGGTTTCACCATGTTGGCCAGGATGGTCTCAATCTCTTGACCTCGGGATCAGCCTCCTGAGTAGCTGGGATTACAGGCGCCCGCCACCATGCCCAGCTAATTTTTGCATTTTTAGTAGAGATGAGGTTTCTCCATGTTAGTCAGGCTGGTCTCGAACTCCCGACCTTGTGTACACAGGTTGGACTGAATAACTCACTTTTTTTTTTTTGAGAAGGAGTCTCACTCTGTTAACCAGGCTGGAGTGCAGTGATGAGATCTCAGCTCACTGCAAGCTCCGCCTCCCGGGTTCCAGTGATTCCCCTGCTTCAGCCTCCCCAGTAGCTGAGATTACAGATGTGCCACCACGCCTGGCTAATTTTTGCATTTTAGTAGAGACAGGGTTTCACCATGTTGGCCAGACTGGTCTTGAACTCCTAACCTCAGGCAGTCCATCCACCTCAGCCTCCCAAAGTGCTGGGATTACGGGCATACGCCACCGTGCCCAGCCTGAATAACTCACTTCTAACAAATGGATACAGAAATATTAATAACAAGATGTCACTTCAGAGATTAGATTACAAAAAGACAGTAGCTTCTTGAACACTCTCTCTTGTTCTTTGCTCTGAGGAGAGACAATTAGTATGTTATGAGCTGCTCTATGGAGAAACCTCCAGTGAAAAGCCGTGAGGAACTGAGGTCTTCATTCCAACACCTCATGGGTTTAAAACTAAGTCCTACCAGCCGGGCGCGGTGGCTCACGCCTGTAATCCTAGCACTTTGGGAGGCCGAGGCGGGTGGATCACGAGGTCAAGAGATCGAGACCATCCTGGTCAACATGGTGAAACCCCGTCTCTACTAAAAATACAAAAAAAATTAGCTGGGCATGGTGGCACGTGCCTGTAGTCCCAGCTACTTGGGAGGCTGGGGCAGGAGAATTGCTTGAACCCAGGAGGCGGAGATTGCGGTGAGCCGAGATCGCGCCATTGCACTCCAGCCTGGGTAACAAGAGCGAAACTCCGTCTCAAAAAAAAAAAAAAAAAAAAACTAAGTCCTACCAATAACCATAGGTGAGCTTGGAAATAGATCTTCCCACCAATTTCATGAGTGACCTTGCTAGAGGCACCCAGCTAATCAGCACCCAGATTCCTGACTTACAGAAACTGTGAGATAATCAATGTTTGTTGTTTTAAGGCACTAAGTTTTGGGGTAAATTGTTAGTAGCAATAACTAACTAACAATACCAATCATATGATTTGAAATGCTAAATTGAAGCACTAAAATAGAATAGAGGAAGGAAAAAAAATCAGTAGGTTGTACTTTTTGATTGAAAACCTGAGACAGGGTTTCATTCTGTCACCTAGGCTGGAGTACAGTGGCATGATGATGGTTCACTGCAGCCTCCACCTCCTGGGCTCAAGTGATCCTACCTCAACCTCCTAAGTTGCTGGGACTACAAGCACACACCATTATGCCCAGCTAATATTTGTGTTTTGTTTTGTTTTTTAGAGATGGGTTTCAACAGGTTTTCACTACCCCATGCCGGTCTCGAACTCCTAGGCTCAAGCAATCCACCCGCCTCTGCCTCCCAAAGTGTGGGATTACAGGCATGAGCTACCATACCTGGCCAATAGGTTGTAGTTTTTGTTTGTTTATTGTTTTTGAGACAGAGTCTTGCTCTGTCACCCAGGCTGGAGTGCAGTGGCGGGATCTTGGCTCACTGCAACCTCTGCCTCCAGGTTCAAGCAATTCTGCTGCCTCATCCTCCCAACTAGCCAGGATTACAGGTGCTTGATACCACCCCAGCTAACTTTTTTGTATTTTTAGTAGAGACGGGGTTTCACCATGCTGGCCAGGCTGGTCTCGAACTCCTGACCTTGTGATCGACCCGCCTCGGCCTCCCAAATTGCTGGGATTATAGGCGTGAGCCACCACCAAAAGTCATGCCTGGCCAGTTGTAGTTTTTTTTATAGCTTCTTAGACATCAAATCATACTGACTAGATAACCTTATTAGTGGCTAATTTAATCCAGTTAAGTTTTACTTTCAGGGGCCACCTATAGACCAACTTCTGGATGAATCAAACTACTGACTCCAACATACTGTGTATACATACTGACAACTAAATAGTTATTGATTGATTCATACATGAATTCATCGTGTCTACTAGAGACTCAAAAATGGCACCCAAAATGGCATACTAATTCCCTTGGTCTTTATTTTGTTTGCTTGTTTGTTTTTTGAGATGAAGTCTTGCTCTGTCGCCCAGGCTGGAGGGTAATGGCGCGATCTCGGCTCACTGCAACTTCTGCCTCCTAGGTTCCTAGGTTCTCAAAAACACAAACAAAATAAAACCGCTTTTTCTTTTTACAGAAAAGAAATATATGTTTAATGTAGACATTTAGAGAAATAAACAAAAAAAGAAAAGTGAAAGTCACTTTTTTTTTTGAGACAGAGTTTGCTCTTGTTTCCCAGGCTGGAGTGCAATGGCGCGATCTCAGCTCACTGCAACCTCTGCCTCCTGGGTTCAAGCGATTCTCCTGCCTCAGCCTCCCAAGTAGCTGGGATTACAGGTGCATGCCACCATGTCCAGCTAATCTTTTATTTTTAGTAGAGACAAGGTTTCTTCACCATGTTGGCTCGGCTGGTCTCGAACTCCTGACTTCAGGTGATGGATCCACTGCCTCGGCCTCCCAAAGTGCTGGGATTATAGGTGTGAGCCACTGCCCCTGGCCAAAAGTCACTTTTGAATCCGCCACTTAGAGAGGACTGCTATTGAGGTTGAATGTACTTTTTTTTTTTTTTTTTTTTTGAGATGGAGTCTGAATCTGTCACTCAGGCTGGAGTGCAGTGGTGCCATCTTAGCTCACTGCAGCCTCTGCCTCTCAGGCTCAAGTGATTACTCCTGCCTCAGCCTCCAGAGTAGTAGAATTACAGGCGCCCACCACCATGCTCATTTTTTATTTGTGATTTCACAATGTTGGCCAGGCTGATCTCAAACTCCGGACCTCAGGTGATCTGTCTGCCTTGGCCTCCCAAAGTGCTGGGAATACAGGTGTGAGCCACAGTGCCCCAACTGAATGTGCTCTTGAATTTCAGTTGACAGAATTTGCCTGTCTTTCAAAACTGGGGAAAACACTCTATACTTGGTTAACCAGATAGTTGATTTCTTTAAAACTCAGTTTCCTTAATGAAATATCTGAAAGTTTAGCTTTATATATCTAATATTTAATGACTCAGTATCACAAACACTTAAGATTTAGTACTAGCCTTGGCAACATGGCAAAACTCTATCTCTTAAAAAAAAAATACAAAAATTAGGCTGGACGCGGTGGCTCACACCTGTAATCCCAGCACTTTGGTAGGTGGAGGCAAGTAGATTATCTCAGGTCAGGAGTTTGAGACCAGCCTGGCCAACATGGTAAAACCCTGTCTCTACTAAAAAATACAAAAATTAGCCAGGTGCAGTGGCTCATGCATATAATCCTAGCACTTTTCGAGGCCAAGGCAGGCAGGTCACAAGGTCAGGAGTTTGAGACCAGCCTGGCCAACATGGTGAAACCCTGTCTCTAGCAAAAATGCAAAAATTAGCAGGGCATGGTGGCGGGTACCTGTAATCCCAGGTACTCTGAGGCCAAGGCAGGAGAATCACTTGAACCCGGGGGGTGGAGGTTGCAGTGAGCCGAGACTAAGCCACTGCACTCCAGCCTGGGCAACAAAGGGAGACTCAGTCTCAAAAAAAAAAAAAAAAATGCCGGGTGCAGTGGCTCATGCCTGTAATCACAGCACTTTGAGAGGCTGAGGTGGGCAGATCATGAGGTCAAGAGTTCAAGACGAGCCTGGCCAACACAGTGAAATCCTGTCTCTATAAAAAAAATTAATTAATTAAAAAAAAAATTAGCTAGGCGTGGTGGCAGTCACCTATAATCCCAGCAACTTGGTAGGCTGAGGCAGGAGAATCACTTGAATCCGGAAGATGGATGTTGCAGTGAGTCGAGATCGCACCACTGCACTCCAGCCTGGGCTATACAGAACAAGACTCCATCTCAAAAAATAAATAAATAGGCCAGGCTCGGTGGCTCACGCCTGTAATCACAGCACTTAGGGAGGCCGAGTCGGGTGGATCGCCTGAGGCTGGTATTCGAGACCAGCCTGGTCAGCATGGTGAAACCCCATCTATACTAAAAATATAAAAATTTGCCAGGCATGGTGGGAGGCACCTGTAATCTCAGCTACTTGGAAAGCTGGGGCAGGAGAATCACTTGAACCATGTGGAGGTTGCAGTGAGCCAAGATTGCGCCACTGCACTCCAGCCTGGTCAACAGAACAAGGCTCCTGTCAAAAAAAAAAAAAAAAGTAATTAATTAATTAAAATAAAAAATACAAGAATCAGCCTGGCTTGGTGGCTCGTGCCTGTAGTTCCAGCTGCTTGGGAGGCTGAGGTCAAAGGATTGATTGAGCCCGGGAGGTGGATGTTGCAGTAAGCCCAGATTGCACCACTGCACTCAAACCTGGGCAAGAGAGTGAGACCTTGTCTCAAAAAAAAAAAAATTTAGTACCACTTACTGATGTTATAAGCACTATACTAGACAACTTTATTTCCATTATTTTATTTAAACCTCACTAAACCCTGTGTGTTGGGTACTAATATTAACCTCAGTTTTCTTTTCTTCTTTTTTTTTTTTTAAGACAGGGTTTCACCATGTTGGTCAGGCTGGTCTTGAACTCCCAACCTCAGGTGATCCACCTGCCTTGGCCTCCAAGGTGCTTGGATTACAAGCGTGAGCCACCACCCCCAGCCTAAACTCAGTTTTCAAATGAGTAAACTAAGGTTTAGAGAGGTTAAGTAATGTGCCCAAACAAGATCATAAAAATAAGGAGTTTCATTAAAGGGATTCCATCCCAGTTCTGTTTGGCTATAAAATTTATGCTCACACCACTCTGCTAGTTTCTCCCTCAAACTTTTTCCCATTATACTTTTTCATAAAAGCAAAATATCATTTAAAAAAACTTTCATAGTCAGAAAAGCCGTCATATTCCAGTTATTAAAAGACCAACCTAATTTATCCACACCTCTGTACCATTCCTTTGAAAGTTTTTGAAGTTAGTGTCTCCAGGCAAAAATTTTAAGATCTAAAAGAAATATACATTAATAAAATTCTTTTTCTGCTAAAATAAAACAGTGAATGTTACCAGTGATTTGCCTCATTTTGAAACTGGAACTACCATCAGAGAGCCAATTTCCATTTATATAAAACCACATAATACTGTTTCTGATTATAATTTCTATAAAGTTATAGTCAATTGTTACAGTTGAAAACTAGATTTTTTTCAGCAAAATTTCCTGTGGTTGTATGGTTTTATTATAATGAAATAAATGAGTGGTTTGGGAAGAAAGAGCAGAGAATATGACCATGGGATGCCAGAATAGAAACAAATTTGGAGACTACCTACCTCATCCTCCATATTTTATAGATGAGAAAACTGAAGCCCACAGAGTTAAATATTTCTGTCTCTTTTAGGTTGTCAGAGTACACAAAGTATAAAATTAATGGTCTGTGAAAGTTTTCATTTGATATTTGAGATGAGACTGTCTTGCAAATATACTTAACCAATTTCTAAAGCTGTGTAAGTAAGATAAATGAAAAAAAAATTTAAATATAATTCCTGGTACATAAAAGTTGCATAATATATATTTGTGAGTGAACAAATGAATAAAACAACTTATTGTGACCAGGCATGGTGGCTCATGCCTGTAATCCCAGTACTTTGGGAGGCTGAGGCAGGTAGATCACCTTAGGTCAGGAGTTCGAGTCCAGCCTGGCCAACATGGTGAAACCCTGGACTTTACTAAAAAATACAAAGAAATTAGCCAGGCGTGGTGGCACACACCTGTGGTCCCTATAGTCCCAGCTATTGGAAAGGCTTAGGCAAGAGAACCGCTTGAACCTAGGAGGTAGAGGTTGCAGTGAGCCAAGACTGAGCCACTTACTTCACTCCAGACTGGGCAAAAGAGCGAGACTTCCTCTCACAAAAATTGCTTTCAGTTTTCAAATTCTCTCATGGCCCTTGAGCCAATGCACCAGGCCTGAATTTATATTTTATATGCAGTCATACCATATATATGTGTGTGTGTGTGTACTTGTTGCTTTGCTTTTTGTGCTTGAGTTATTGGTGTCCACATTTTTCCACATTGTTATAAAATATAATCCTTTAAAGTGCTTACTGCAGTTGCAATACTTCTAAGTCAAATTCCAAGATGACAGTAAGTAGAGGTGAGTCCAGGTTTTAGGGAACCTTCATTAAGACAAAAAAAATTAATGCATTTAAAAAATAAATAAATTGGCTGGGCGTGGTGGCTCACACCTGTAATCCAAGCACTTTGGAGGCCAAGGCAGGTGGATCACCTGAGGTCGGGAGTTCAAGACCAGCCTGACCAATATGATGAAACCCCGTCTTTAAAATAAATAAATAAATAAATTAATTAATTAATTAATTAAAAAGGCTGGGAGTGGTGGCTCACACCTGTAATCTCAGCACTTTGGGAGGCCAAGGCGGGCGGATCACCTGAGGTCAGGAGTTCAAGATCAGCCTGGCCAACATGGTGAAACCCTGTCTTTTAAATAAATAAATAAAATAAAATAAAATAAAATAAACGCAGCCAGGTGCAGTGGCTCACGCCTGTAATCCCAGCACTTTGGGAGGCTGAGGCGGACAGATCCTGAGGTCAAGAGATTGAGACCATCCTGGCCAACATGGTGAAATCCCTTTTCTACTAAAAATACAAAAGTTAGCTGGGTATGGTGGCACACACCTGTAATCCCAGCTACTCAGGAGTCTGAGGTAGGAGAATCGCTTGAACCTGGAAGGCGGAGGTTGCAGTGAGCAGAGATCGGGCCACTGCACTCCAGCCTGGCAACAGAGTGAGACTCCAACTCAAAAAAAAAAAAGCAAAAATTTCTAATGACTTCTGGATTCTAGTCAACAGAAATTAAAGAAAAAATTGACTTGTGATATCTTTGGGGAAAAATAAGAAAAAAATACAAAAATAGATTACTTTAAAATTTTTAACAAGGCCAGGTGTGGTGGCTTACCCCTATAATCCCAGCACTTTGGGAGGCTGAGGCTGTTTGATTACTTGAGGTCAGCAGTTTGAGACCAGCCTGACCAACATGGTAGAATCCCATCTCTACTAAAAATACAAAATTAGCTGGGCTTGGTGGCACATGCCTGTAATCCCAACTACTTGTGAGGCTGAGGCAGGAAAATCGCTTGAACCCGGGAAGTGGAGGATGCAGTGAGCCAAGACTGCGCCATTGCACTCCAGTCTGGGCAACAAGAGGGAAACTCTGTTTAAAAAAAAAAATTTTTTTACAAAATAATGAAAAAAAATCTAACTTTCAAAAGACTATTTCTAGGGCCCCTCCAGAGCTTTGAAGGGGCCTGTGCAACGAGAGGCCCTGAATCTTCATTAGCTTCACAGTATAGCTGCCTCTGTTAATAACATCATCATCTTCATGGTTGTTATGAATAACTTGGATATTTACTATATATAACATATGAATATTAGAATATATATTACTATATATAATGTCTAATAGAGGTTTACTAAAATTTTGGAAGTGTACATTACCCTTTGATAGTGTTAGAAATTTTATACAGCTGGACCTGGATTCTCTTTCAGGCTCCACTATAGACATGGTGGCTTTTAAATTATGAGCAAGTCTCTTCTTTAGGCCTCAAATTCTTCATCTGTGTAATGGGCTTAATATCAATCTCAAAGAATTACAAAGAGAAATGAAGATAAAATACTTGGAATAGTTCTTGACATATAGTAAATTCCCAGTAAATATTAGCTATTATATGGATAGTCAAAACACGCTACCAAGTGTTGGAACCTCCATCTCTCCATTGAAACTTCCCACATTGACTGTACGTAGGTAAAATACTGTGTGAAATGAATTTCAAAGGATTGTACAGATTACATTTTTTAATTAATTTCATTTCTAAACATAATGCTTTTATGGCCTGGCGAAGTGGCTCACGCCTGTAATCCCAGCACTTTGGGAGGCCAAGGTGGGCAGATCACTTGAGGCCAGGAGTTGGAGACCAGCCTGGCCAACATGATGAAACCCCATCTCTACTAAAAATACAAAAAATTAGCTGGGCATGGTGGCACGTGCCTGTAATCCCAGCTACTCAGGAGGCTGAGGCAGGAAAATCACTGGAACCTCAGAGGAAGAGGTTGGAGTAAGCCGAGATCCCGCCACTGCACTCCAGCCTGGGCAACAGAATGTAACAATGTCTCAAGAAAACAAAACAAAAAACCAGAATCATCCAGGCCTGGTGGCATGTGCCTGTAGTCCCAGCTTGGGAGGCTGAGGTGAGAGAATCACCTGAACCAGGAGGGACAAGGCTGCAGTGAGCCATGATGGCATTACTGCACTCCAGCTTGGGTGTCACAGTGAGACCAATCTCAAAAAAGAAAAAAAAATGCATATGAAAAGTAACAACGACTACAGAACATTTGGAAAATAGAGAAAAGAAAAAAAGAACACTTAGAATTTCATCAGACTTATGCTATATTTCCTTCTTGTGTTTTTTTCATTAATGCAGATTCCATTTTATAAAAACTGCTTGAAGTAAGTAGACCCAGTTATTTTCTTTTCATAGAAGTTTAGTATTAGGGCATTTTTATAAGGGAATATTTCACATACATGGCAAATCTCAAATACATTTTATATAAAGCAACTTCAGAAAAATCAAGAAAAGCCGGGCGCGGTGGCTCACGCCTGTAATCCCAGCACTTTGGGAGGCCGAGGCGGGTGGATCACGAGGTCAAGAGATCGAGACCATCCTGGTCAACATGGTGAAACCCCGTCTCTACTAAAAATACAAAAATTAGCTGGGCATGGTGGCACGTGCCTGTAGTCCCAGCTGCTCGGGAGGCTGAGGCAGGAGAATTG
>PVKV010030210.1:0-22566 GCA_004027835.1 Alouatta palliata | reverse complement strand
AAAACAGCTGCGCCGGCCAAACCAGCCGCGCCGGCCAAACCAGGTGCGCTGGCGACCCGTGGGGCTCCTCCCCCTGGGAATCTCCTGGTCTGTGGGCAATAAAAATCCGTCTGGGAATGTGGCGTCCACTCACCCTCCACGCTTTCACTGGGAGCTGCAATCCTCAGCTGCTCCTAATCGGCCATCTTGGCGGAAGACCCCCCATCCAATTATGTCTTATTGCACACATACTATAGAATGGAAGCTTTATGGGCATGATTTCAACTTTGAAAGTAGGTATTATTGTTTCCACTATAGAGATGAGAAAACTGAGGCCCAAAGATCTTACATTACTTGATTAGGGTCACAATTTATTAGGTGTCAGAGTTCTTGCCCTTTGACTGGACCCCTCTTCTTCTCATAAGGGACATGAAAACACTTTGTAAACTGTGCAGTGTCGAACAACTGTAAGGGATTGTTATTAGCGCTCAGAATAATTTTCTTGAGTTTTAAGTTTCCCTAGTTGAAGAAATATCCAGCTACTTATGCATGTGGACACTAGCAGCATTGCCTACACGGCCTCTGCAGTATCCTGTAGCCTTGATAACAGATCCTCAGCCCCAAGTGACCACAGCATCTCAGGGTCAAAGGAAAGGGCATTTTATAAGCCTTCACAACTTTTTTTGTATTAGTGTATTGCCTGAGAATAGCTTGTCCCCTCCTCCCCACCCCCAACTCAAAGCCACTTTGTTGCACTGGCATAATTTCTTGCAATAACATTAACATATCATTGGAGCTCATTACCTTTGGTGTAATAGTTCCCTATTGAACTGTGTCAGACTAATTATGTCAGTTCCTTTTCATTCCAGTTTAGTGCTTCTCCAGAGAGTCGCAGTGCAGCACCGGTAATAATGATTAAGCTGCTGTCTAATGCTCTACTGGATGGCCAAACCAAACGGGAAAATTCCTTGCTAAAGATGAGACTCTCAGCAGCTCTTGTACTTGATGCAATTTGGTGTTTCAAAAGCCATTACCTGGTGGTCATTTCCACATAACGACGGAGGGCTGGTAGTGTTTCTTGGGGATAACAGACAAAAAAAGCATATCAGCAAGGCAAGAAGTAGCAGAGAGGCAACCCAGGTATTTTCCATTTGTGTGGTGAGCCCTCAAGTTCTGATGGGGACCATCTGGAGCCATGTTTTACAACTTAGCCGGCAGAGGTGGGTGTGCAGGAAGAGGCCAGCGTAATGAATCAGGACAAGCCAATATCAAATGCTTAAAGCTCTGCTGCCAGTGTCGGAGGAAAGAGCCCAGGGAAGATGAATGAAAATGAAGTCATTTTCACCTTCCTGTAGTCTCATACAGAGCTCTTTGCGTGAGCCTAAATCAAAGATGTTTTTGTCTTTTTGCATAAAGGGAAGGAAGGAAATTTCGTACTTCACCAAGAGTTCGACAGAAGTTGATGCTCTTCATTGCCTAAAGGGAGGCTGGCCTGTTCTGAGCACCTGTTCTTGATGAGGATTAATGAGCCTAATAACAACAACTGTTATGATTAGGCATCAGTTAAGTGATGACTTTGTGCCAGGCATTGTGTTAAGGGTTCCACATCTGCTGGCTAATATAATCCATAAAATGACTCTATGGGTAAAAGCTGTCTTATTCCCATTTTAAAGATGAGAAACTGGGGCAGAGGGAGATTAAATAACTTGCTCAAGGTCACTCCCAGAACCTCCATATCTAACTCTGAAGCCTGTATGCAGAATTATACTCCTTCTTCATTCATTCATTCAGTCAATATGATTAGGGCCTTTCTGTCCTTTAGCTTTGAGCTGTGTCCTTCAGACATTTTGTGGACATTAAAGACACAGTCTTGGGCTTCCTGGGGCTGAGAGCTCAACAGTAAATTTCAGTACAGGGTGAGCCATTCTATGAGTCGAGAAAGGCAGAGAGCTGTGAGAATACCTTCATTGATTCACTCACAGGTATTTATTTGAGTGTCTACTATGTGCCAGGCTTTGCTGGGTTCTAGGACACTGGGGTCAGCTGAATACTCACAGACTTTGCTTTAATGGAGTTTTTAGTTCATATTATAGAAGCCCATACAGACTGAGACAGGAAATTGGTACGGAGAAGTGGGGGGTGCTGCTGTATCAAATACCTAAAATGTGGAAGCAGCTTTGGAACAGGGTAATGTGGAGAGGCTAGAAGAGTTTTGAGGTACATGCTAGAGAAAGCCTACATTTTTGTGAACAGACTATTCAGAGTGATTCTGGTAAGAGCTCAGAAAACAGGGGAGCTGTAGGGAGAGTCTCAGTCTTCTTAGAGAATACCTAAGCAATCAAGAACGCTGGTAGAAATATGGATGGTGTCTTAGCCCATTTTGTGCTACTACAATAAAATGCAAGAGTAACTTATAAAGAAAAGAGAATTTCTCACAGTTCTGGAAGTTAGGAAATTCAATATCAAGGTGCTGTCATCTTTCAAGGGCCTTCTTGCTGTGACATCCCATGGTGAAAGATGAGAGAGAGAGGAGAGAAAATGAGAGAGAGAGAGAGAGAAAGAGAGAGGGGCCAAATTCATCCTTTTATGGGGAACTTACTTCCAGGATAATAAAAGTCCTCCAATCCATCCAATCCATTCATAAGAGCAGTGGTCTCATAGCCCAAACCCTTCACATTAGGCCCCACTTCCCATCAGTACTGCATTAAATATAACATTTCAAGACACGAACTTTGGGGAACACTTTCAAACCATAGCAGATGGTGAAGGCCATTCTGATGAGGCATCAGATGGAAATGAGGAAGATGTTATTGAACAATGGTGGAGAGGTCATCCTTGTTACAAAGTGGCAAGGAAGTTAGTTGAATTGTGTTTGTGTCTTAGTACTTTGTGGAAGGTAGAACTTGTGAGTAATGGAATTGGATATTTGGCTGAGGAAATACCTAAGTAAAGTGTTGAAAGAGCAGGTTGGCTTCTCTTGACTTCTTACAGTAAAATGAAAAAAAGAGAGACTTAACTTAAAGATGAAATTGTTAACCAGAAAGAAAGCCAAACTTAAAGATTTGGAAACTTCTCAGACTTTCCACATTGTAAAAAATGAAAAAGTCTGTTCCTAAATAACTTTAAGGGTGTGGCCCAATGGCCACATCTTTCATGGAGATTTGTCAGCCATCTGAACAGAAGCCAGGAGCTATTGTTCAAGACAATGGAAGAATGACCCCTTTCCATGGCAAGGTGCTGCAGAGATAATCAGAACAACTTCATAGGAGGGGCTGCAGGTGCCTGCTGCACCCCTTCAGGCTTTGTGCAGCATCCCTCATATCCCAGCCTCCACTCCTCTGCATCCAGGACTTTGCTCCTTGGCTGCCTATCCAGAAGGCACAGGCAGCAGACTTTGGCTGTGTCTATGTAGTGCTCAGCGTGCACGAGCTGTGGGAGCAAGGCTACCTTCACCTAGATTTCTAAGAATGGAGCTACCTGAAGCCATGGGTGTACCACCCAGGCAAGAACTATAGAGGGCCGCTGGTAGGGCAATGTCTAGTGGTACCAAGGTGGAACGGTCACCCTGAGACCCCAGAACAGTAGAGCCATTGGTGTGTGGTTCCAGGACTGGAAAGCCACAGGCACGCAACTCCAGCCTGTGAGAGCTATGGCAGGGGTTGTACCCAGCAAAGCTGTGGGGCAGGGCCACCTCGAGCCTTGGGTACCTAACTTCTACCCTACAAGCCTTTGGGGATGAGACTTCCACTACAGTGGGGCTGGAGGGCAGAGCATTGAGCCAGAGAAGATTATTCTCAAGCCTTAAGGTTTTGGACTCGCTTGGGACCTGTCACTTTTTCCTTCTTCCCTATTTCTCCCTTTTGGAATGGGAAAGTTTGTCCTGTGCCCAAACCACCACTGTATTTTGTAAGCATTTAACTTTGATTTTACAGACTCAGAGAAGGAGACAAATTTGCCTCAGGATGAAGTGTACCTTGAGTTTCACCTATATCTAATTTAGATGATATTCAAATGAAACTTTGGACTTTAGGTTTTTAAGTTGATGTTGGTATGAGTTCAGACTTTTAGGGTTACTGGGATGGAATGAATGCATTTTGCATGTAAGAAGTGCATGAATTTTGGGGGTCCAGAGGCATAATGCAATGGCCTGAATGTTTTTACCCCCTCAAAATTAATATGATAAAATTATAACCCCCCAAAGTGATGGTATTAGGAAGTGGTGACTTTGGGAGGTGATTAAGTCAGAACCTTCATGAATGGGGTTAGTGCTCTTATAAAGGAAATCCAGGAGAGCTTGTTAACCCCTTCCACCATGTGAGGACAAACAGATAAGATGGCCGTCTCTGAACCAAGAAATGGGCCCTCACCAGACACCGAATTTGCTGACACCTTGATCTTGAAATTTTTAGCTTCCAGACTGTGAGAAATAAATATCTGTTTTTGTAAGCCACTGAGTACATGGTAGTTTGTTATAGCAGCTCAAATGAACTAAGACAGCCCAGATGGGAAAATGTAATCTTTATTTAACATTTATTAAGCATTCACTATGTGCCAAGATCTGTGATAAGTGCTATTAAACAAGTCAGTTTATTTAGCCCTCACCATAGCTGTCTATCATTTATATAGATGAGAAAATGAAGCCTTGGAGAGTTACACAATCAGCCCAAGGTTATTTCTCTGTTCAACTATAGGTAGACTTGACCTATTTTTGGGAATCAGTATAATGGGGCATATTCCATTTTTCTCTTGAAGGCCCCTTATTCCAAGAAGAACAGGCCATTGAGACTCTCAAGCCTGCTTTGCGCTCCTCTCATGGAGCCTATCAGCCTGATGCCAGTTGGGAACCTTATATCTACATGGGCTCTGCTGCCATATTGGTTGAGGATGGAGCAAAGAGGAAGAAGCCTTGGCTTAGCCATGATGAGAGGACAACAGAGAAACATGTAATGCCTGGCCTGTTCAAGGAAGGGCATACATCTACAAAGACTCTATGGTGTTCATTGAGCATCTGTTATGGGCTGACTTGTGTCCCCACCAAATCCATATATTGAAAACCTAACTCTAATGTGATGATATTTGGTGGTGGAAGTCTTAGGGAAGTAATTAGGTTTAGATGAGGTAATCAAGGTGGGGCCCCCATGATGGGATTAGTGTCCTTTTAGGAAGAGGAAGCAACTTCAGAACTATCTCTTTCTCTGTCATTTGAGGACACGGTGAAAATATGGCCATCTGCAAGCCAGAGAGTGAGTCCTCCCCAGACAGGGAATCTGCCAGCACCTTGAGCTTGGACTTCCCAGTCTCCAGAAATGTCAAACTATATGTCTGTAGTTTAAGCCATGGTATTTCACCATGGCAGCCCAAACTGAGGAAGATAATATCTTAAATGTGATGATGTATGGGACTGTGTCTCGTAAAGTAATGGGCAAATGGTAATCATCAGAGATTTCATGAGTCATACATGCTCTGATGCACTGTGCCTCTGCATCAAAATTACCTGGTAAGGGTAGATAATGTGATAAACTGCAGATTTCCTGGGCTCCACTAGCCTTATACAGTGGTAACATGACTCAGCCCACAGCAGTTTTTCCTAAGAAGAATTCCTAGCAATGCTATTGAATATTTATAGAGATTTCTTGAGAATAGGGATTTTGTCAAGCAATAAATTTAGGGAATGCTGGGTAAATTAAGCTTTTTTTTTGTTTGTTTTTGTTTTTGTTTTTGTTTTGTTAGTGAGGCTTCTCATGGCCTTTAAAATGCCTTGTAATCTACTAGAGAGGAAATAATACTATTTCCGAAAATACACTTAACCTTGGAATATCTTTTCCCCAAAGCATCTTATGGGAATCAGGTTTTTTTGTGGAATGTAAATTATTTGGTGGAATGTAAAAGGGAATGTTAAACCAGGACTTATAAAGTCAGATGTCCTCAGGAGCCAGGCAGGTAGTGCTGCTGATGAAAGCAAATGGAGTCAGCAATAGGGAGTCATGAGGACTGGGGAAAATTGTGGTCTATGTCCTTTTGTTTGAATTGGGCATCCGAATGCAAATTGAAAAAATTGATTCGTTCCTGCTGAGACCTTTGGAAGTGGCACTTTCTCAGAAGCAAAAGAGAGGAACCCTGGGAGAAACCTGGACAAGAGAGACATGAGGAAGGACCTGGGAAGTGCCCACATGCAGGTGGGGTGTGGTTGCTCAGTAGGTGAGCTTCCCCAGGAAGGTGTGCCCACATGCTAGTAAGGATAACAGGAGAGGGCTGGAGACGCTATTGTGGGCATTAACTCTCGGGGCTGTGTTTCTCCAACTTTAGTGAGCATGAAGATTATCTGGGGATCTTGTCAAACTACAGATTCCTACTTAGCAGGTGTGGAGTGAAGCCAAGATGAGGCATTTCTATCCAGTTCGCTGGTGATGCAGAGACACACTGAAAACAAGACTCAGGGCCTTGGGACTTAGGCCACCTGGCCAGAGTTAGGCTCCGTCCAGGCCATATTTCCTCGTAATTAGAGTTTGTTCTCATCGTAAGGAAGAACTTGTTTTTCTCATAGGAAGGGGGTGAAATATGTATTCAAAAGTGGGGTGTGGGTGATAGAGAACGAGGAACACCACTCTTATTTAATTTAATGAAGATAAACTAAGCTTCTGCTCTGGAACTGTTTGCATGATAAAACCCATAGTGGAAGGGATAAGATCTCGGGTTCTGGAACTAGACTCCCTGGTTTGATTACGGGCTATGCTGAGTGACCTTGAACAAGATATTGGACCTCTCTGAGCTTGAGAAAACAGGGCAATAATAGAATCCCACACATTATTAGTCAAGGGGATTACATGAGTTACTCTCTGTAAGACATTTAGAATAGTGCCTTATAGACTTTCTTTATTCTCTATATCTCATTCTGAATGACTCAGTGTGAGAACACTTATGCTGTAGCTATGAGGCTGTGGAAATAAAAGCAGAGTGGTTAACAACAACAGCTTTGATTTCAGACAGACCTGAGTTGAATCCCAGCTCTGTTACCTATTAGCTCTGTTACTTTGGGCAAATCACTGAACCTCTCAGAGCCTCAGTTTCCTCATCTATGAAAAAGGGTTGATCATATTAGAAATGTGGATTAACTAAGTCCATGTAAAAGCACTTTGTCTAAAGTGCTGAACAAATGCAAAGTGTTTGTGTGCAGGTATTTTTTGCCAAATCAGGCAGAGCTGCTTTTGGGAGTGATGGAGGTGTTCTGAAATGAGATGGGGTGATGGCTGCACAACTCTGTAAAATAAACTCCCGATCACTGAATTGAACCCTTAGAAAGGTGAACTTTATGGTGGCTAAATTGTACCTCCGTAAAGCTTTTAAAACGAAAAAGGAAAACACCTTGATACCTCTGGTCAAGAAGAGCTAAAGGGCCTTTCCTGTTCTTACCTATTGAGGCTGCCCAGGAACCAGCCCCTCTCCTTCTGTCCCTCTGGCCAGTGCCCTTTCCACAAAGAGAAGCCCCAGACCCTGAGCCGACCTGTTTTCTTTTTCTAACCTGATTTGAGCGAGCATTTTGCAAAGCTTCAATCTCTGGGGGCAAAAGTCCAAGTTCTTATTCACTGTCAACGGCATAGAATCTGGGTCAGCAGGAAATACTGTTTTTTTTTTTTTTTTTCCCTGAGGAGTGGGGTCAAGGAACGGGTGTCAGTCTGACAAATTAGAAAGGAGGTCGGGGAGAGGCAGAGACACACCATCTGCCTCCTGGCTTGGGACGGAGAAGGTGCTCCCATTCACAAACCTGTTCTAGCAAACCACACTGTCCAGGGCCAGCAGGTCAGGCAGGTGAGAACTGATTGGGAATAGGCGAAAGGGCTGTGCTCCTGGAAGTGGGAGATTTGCAGTGTGAGGCCATGGAGGGTGGGGGTGGGCGGCTGCAGGAAACCAAACAAAGATCAGAGCTGGGCTGCCTGAGGATTGGGGCTAGACAGAGCAGAAGCCTGGGTGGAGCTGTCAGAAGGCAGAAGTGGGGAGAGCCATGAATTTTACCCAGGTGGACTGAGGAATCTTTCAAAGTAAGACATTTTTCCCCCAAGAAGGTATTACTGTCTTCCCACCACCTGCTCCCTGAAACATTTTAATTCCAGTGTAACTTGCAGAAAGTTCTGCATAAATCCTTAGTGTACAGTGCCATGCATTTTCACAGAGTTTATGCAAGTTTAACCAGGTTCTAGATCAAGAGATGGAGCACTGGCCGGATGTGGTGGCTCACATCTGTAATATCAGCACTTTGGGAGGCCGAGGCGGGCGGATCACCTGTGGTCAGGAGTTTGAGACCATTCTGGCCAACATGGTGAAACCCCATCTCTACTAAAAATACAAAAGTTAGCCAGGTGTGGTAGCGTGTGCCTGTAACCTCAGCTCTTCAGGAGGTTGAGGCAGGAGAATCACTTGAACTGGGAGGTGGAGTTTGCAGCGAGCTGAGATCATGCCATCGCATTCCAGCCTGGGCAACAGAGCAAGACTCTGTCTCAAAGAAAAAAAATAAAAAAGAGATGGAGCATTTCCAGCACTCCAGAAGGCCCCTTGTACCGCTATCCAACCCACCCCACAAGGGTAAACACTGCCTTGATTTCAACACCATGCACTCCTTAGTTTTAACTGTTTAACTTTATATAGATGAAATCAAAAGCATTTGCTCTTATGTGTGCTGATTCTTTTTTCTTTCTCTCTTCTTTCTTTCTTTCTTTCTTTCTTTCTTTCTTTCCTCTTTTTCTCTCTCTTCCTCTCCTACTTTCTTTTCTTTCTTTTTTTTTTTTTTGAAAGAGTTTCACTCTTGTTGCCCAGGCTGGAATGCAATGGCATGATTTTGGCTTAGTGCAACCTCTGCCTCTCAGGTTTCAAGTGATTCTCCTGCCTCAGCCTCCTGAGTAGCTGGGATAACAGATGCCACCACCACGCCTGGCTAACTTTGTATTTTTAGTAGAGACAGGGTTTCTCCATATTGGCCGGGCTGGTCTCAAACTCCTGACCTCAGGTGATCCACCCGCCTCGGCCTCCCAAAGGGCTGGGATTACAGGCATGATCCGCCACGCCTGGCCAGCTTCTTTTGCTCAACCTTCTGCTTGTGAGATTCACCTGGGTTGTTGTGGTCTCTTCATTCTTACTGCAGGGTGGAGTATTCCATTGTGTGATGATACCACACATTATTTTTCCATTTAACAGTTTCTGGGTGTTTGGGTGGCTTCCAGTTTGGGGCTATTATGGATAGGGCTGCAATGAACGTTCAGGTGGCTGTCTTCGGGTGAACGCGTGGATGCATTTCTAGTGGTGGTGGAGTTGCCGGGTCATAAGGTATGTGCATATGAACCTTGAATAGATACTGCACAGCAGCACCCCAAGGTGGGTGGACAAAGCAGGCAGGCAATTCCACTGGCTGTGTGTATGGGAGATATAGAGATAGACAGAGAGTTCTTCTCTAGTCTTCCCTCTAAGAGCTAAAAAGCACTGAATACTTTATGAGATGAATTTTGTCTCCCCCAAATAGTCATACATTGAAGCCCTCACTGTCAGTACCTCAGAATGTGACTGCATTTGGGGACAGGGCTTTCTAAGAGTTAAATAACTTAAAATGAGGCCATGAGGGTGGTCTCTAATCCAATCCAACTGGTGTCTTTATAAGATGAGGAGATTCCTGTAATCCTAGCACTTTGAGAGGCTGAAGCAAGTGGATCACCTTGGGTCAGGATTTCAAGACCAGCCTGGCCAACATGGTGAAACTCTGTCTCTACTAAAAATACAAAAATTAGCTGGGCATGGTGGTGGGAGCCTGTAATCCCAGCTACTTAGGAGGTTGAGGCAGGAGAATCACTTCAATCTGGGAGGTGGAGGTTGCAGTGAGCCAAGATCATGCCACTGCACTCCAGCCTGGGTAACAGAGCGAGACTCCATTTCACAAAAAAAAAAAAAAAAAAAAAAAAAAAAAAAAAAAAAAAAAAAAAAAAAAAAAAGAAAGAAGAGGAGATTAGAACACATGGAGAGACAGCAGGGGTGAGCTTGCATAGGGGAAAGATCCTGTGAGAACACGGTGAAGAGGAGACTGGAGGGCAGTCATCTGGAAGCCAAGGAGAGAGGCCTTCAGAAGAAGCAACTCTGCTGACACTGCGACCTTGGACTTGCAGCCTCCAGAACTGTGAAAAATAAACTTCTGTTGCTTCAGCCACTGTGCCTGTGGTACTCTGTTGTGGCAGCCCTGGCACAGCTTAGCTCATGCTTTATCTCACTGAATCCCCACATCAACCCTGCAGGGTAGGAACAACTGCCACCTCCGTGTTGCAGGTGGAGGACTGAGCTTGGAGGTAAATGACTTGCCCAGGGCCAGAACACAGGCAGGGGCCTGAACCTGGACTGGAACTCAGGACTACCTATCCAGAGCCCTGAAACTGAACACTTCCTCATGCCTGCCTCACACATTTGTTTGGTCATTCATGGCCGACTCCCAGACTGGGGTTATTTGAATGATGGCTGTATTAGGTTTTGCAGTTTAGTGTAAAGAAGGGAGAGTGAGCTTGGGAGGCAGAAGATCTGGACTTGAATCCTGGGTTCTAAGGTTCCCGCTGAGTAAATGTGGGACCCACTGCTTAGATTTCGTATGCTTCTATCCTCATCTACAAGGCCTTCCTCACGGGCTGATTGTGCATACCCAATGTGATGATGGGAAGTGCACTGTACTGTAAAGTGCTGGGCAGATGGGAATTGTTTCAGAGATTTCGTGAGTTGTGGTATGCATTTAGTATGGGCTGAATTGTGTCCTCCTGCCCCTAATTTGTATGTCAGCAATCTAACCCCTAATGTGATCGCATTTAGAGATGGGACCTTTGGGAGATAATTAGGGTTAGATGAGATCATGGGAGTGAAGATCTGCTCTGATAGGATTAATGTCCTCATAAGAAGAGACACCAGAGAGCTGGCTCTCTCTTGCCTTGGGGGGGATACAACGAGAAGATGGATGTCTGCAAGCCGGGAAGAGAGCCCTCACCAGGACAGAATTGGCTGGCACTGTGAATTTGGACTTTCCAGCCTCTAGAATTGTGCAAAACAAATGTCTGTTGTTTAAGCCACCTAGCTTTTGCTATTTTGCTATGGCAGCTTGAGCTGACGAAGACAGCATGCCACCCCTCTTTCTCTTTGCAGAGCTTCATAGACACACATGGCTTATACCCTCAAAACATTCAGATTCCTAAAGGGCTGACTCTTTGGCAGGCGTCAGTTCTGGGGCTGGACTGGGTGATGGGTTCCTCCAGCGGAAAACATGTAGTAGCAGTGTGTCTGCTCTGGGGCTGGTGTTTGGTGAAGGGAGCCAGTGTTTCTTTTTCTTGTTTGTCTCATGCCCCAGGACTGTGAACTGCTCTTGTTCTGGAGACTCCAAGTAGAAAGGAGATGATAGGATAGGGACCCAGGCATAGGAGAGGGAGAGCAGAAGTGCTTTCCATTTTGTGCAGTTGCTCAGAGAGGCAGATGTTGCTGTTACCCCCATTTTACAGCTTGGGGGACTCAAGCTCAGAGACTTATTCAACAGTGCTTTACCAATATGTCATAGGACCCAAGACCGAAGCTGAAGGCCTCTGGACTTGGGGTCTCTTGATTGCATGGTATGAGTCTGGATAGGCTAGATCAAACTGCAGAAACAGCAACGACAAAACCCAGATCTTTTGTTGTCTTAGAGACACAGCTTACTCTCACTCGTGTCACATCCATCCTAGTGGCTGGTGCTGCTATCCCTGTCTCTTCACTCTGAGTCCTGACCAGCAGAGTGGCCACCAACTCCAATACGGGTGGATCTCTGGAGGGTCTCACACTGGCAATTCAATGCCCCAACCCAGAAGTGCCGTTCATCGTTTCCACTCAGATTCATTGGCTGGAGTTAGTCACTGGCCAGAGTTGGTCTAGTTATTCTAGATCCCCAGCCAAATGCACAGGGGGCTAGAATACTTACCCTAGGTGTGCCCAGCAGACAGAGGAGGCAGGTATTACAGGGGCAGCATTAATGTCCATCTCAGAATGAATGCATGCACGCATGAATGAATACAATTAGAATCTCCATCTGAGTTTAGTGGTTGTTGATGGACCCGGGAAAAGACGATGCAGACTTGTAACCGCCCAACATAAAGACATTGGAACTCTTTGGCTCCTGATAAAAGGTTTAAGCATCTTGAAAATACATGTGTGTTCTTTTTGTTTCCATCGTTCTCAGCTCCCGTGCCTACATGTTCTCTCTTTCACCCAACCTGTTTGCCATTTACTGTGATGACAGAGTCACCCCACGCACACAGGCCCCAGTCTGAGGGTGATCGATAACGCTTGGACACACACAGATGGACACAGAGAGAAATTTCTATTCCTTTCACGTGCCTGGGGCAGCCGTGGAGATGGTGATTTTTCAAGTGAGTGTTAGCTCAGAGTCTTTCTCAGGCTCCGGAGCATAACTAAACCCAGACAGACTCTGGGAGATGAAAAATAAACTGTTGTTTTTATAATGCCATGAAAAAGCCTTCTTTTTCCTCCTAAAAAAGAAACTTGTTTATTTCCGTGTGTGTATGGGTTTGCAGTAAGTGTGGAAGGATTAAGCCTTTAAAACTGTCGATTTATATCCATGAGTAATGTGAAGTCTTTGTCCTGCAGAGCAGCAAGTTTTCCAAATAGGAAAATCAGGAGTCTGGCCTTTGCTAATAAACTTAGTGGCTCATTCACTAAATATTTACTGAACACCTCTTGCCTTCCAGGTCTGGATTCAGGAGCTGGGGGTGCAGAGCCGGTGTCAGAGGGCACCATCTCTGCCCTCAAGGAGTTTGCAATCTCCGGGGGAAATGGCAGAGGCCTGTACAAAGGGTATCGGGTATTGAGCAAGAAGGGGGAGCTTTGTCAAGGAGCATGGAGAAACTTAACCTGGAAGGACAAGGAGGAACCAGCCAGGTGAAGAGAACAAAGAGGGAAGACTCTGACGGAAGGAATGGCATCAGCAGATCGGGAGAGGCGGGCGAGGGTGCAGTGCAATTGGGCTTCACCAGGTAGGTTGTGTAGTAGAGAAGGTAAGCATCTGGGCTCTGGGTTCAAATCCCAGCCTTGCCCCTTCCTTGCTATGTGACCATCTGTAAAATGGGGAAGGAAGCTGTAACTCCCTCACGGGGTGTCAGAAAGAGTCGATGGCTTGAAATGCATAAGGAGCCCAGAGCAGTGCCTGGTGTGCAGAAAACGCTTAGTAGCCATGACCTGTTCTCATTTTGCTGAGTCTTCAGTAGAACAGAAGAAGAGGAAGGAAAAGGTGAGCAAGGACCTGAATGTCAGGGTGAGGGGCTGATGCTCTGACCCACGCTTGCAGCATTCAGGGGTGCAAAGGATGTGTGGATTTTGTGGGCCTGGTCTGACCCTGGGGAGGAAGCTGGACAGGGTGGTCCTGAGAAAGGACCTACCCTAAGGGTAGAGCTGTGCACTGGAAGCCCAGGGGCTGAGGGGGAGGTCCCACGGGGTCAGTCAGAGGAGGTGTGGCCCAAGTCATGGGGTCTGCAGGTGAAAGACCCTTAGACAAGAGGATAGGTGGTTCTGAAGGACCCACACCAGAACCTCCCTGCTGGGTGCCCAGTGGAGGGAGAAGAGTGCAGAGAAGTGGGCAGCTAGGCCTCTGCTGGGGAGGCTGCATGGCATGAGTGAGGAACCCCTCGTAAGACTAGCTTGAACCCAAAGCCCAGGCTGAGCCCGATAAGCTGAGCCTTTTACAGTGGGGGCAATGTCACCCATCATTCAGGGGTGTTTTGTGAGTTAAATGTCTCTCTCTGTCCTTATGGAGCTTAGAACATGGGGGTGCAGTGCAGGAAAAGAGAGGATTAAATACCGACTGACACGTGGTCTATGGGAACACAGAGGAGGGATGGCTGCCTAGCAGTCAATCTGGCAGACTTCCTGGAAGAAGGCGCTTTCTGAGAAGCTGAGATTCACAAGATGACTAGAAGTTGGTAGCCAGGTGAAAAGGAGCAGGGAGAATGCCCCAGTGAGGAGATGGCATGGGTAAGGTCTCGAGGTGAGTGAAGTGTCGTAGGATGGAGAGACTGCAGGGTGTTCAGTGTGGCCAGAGCAAGGAGCACAGAGATGAGAGTGTCTGGAACCAGGGAAGGGTGAGTGATTCTGGTAGAGATTCAAGGGGCTTTGGGTCGTTCAGAGAAGGCTAACTGGGAAAGGTGAGTCCTGGAGTCAGAAGACCCAGCTTCAAGACTGCACTGGGTCACTTCTTGGCTGTGTGTCCCAGACACTTTGCTTTACCTTTCCGACTTCATTTCCTTCCCGATAAGTGAGGTTTCATGTGAGGACAGAGACAGAATGTATTCATTCATTCAAGCAGATATTTACTAGTGGTTTCTATAGGCCAGGTGGTGTTCTAAGCACTGGGGATTATTCAGAATATGGGGAAGATCAAGTCCCTTCCCTCATGGGGCTTACACTTTAGCAGGGGACACCTCATAAGTGCCATGAAGAAAAGTCAACAGGGTAGGAGCCAGAGGGTGGCCGGGTACAGTGGAGTTGGGGGTTGGATGGGATGATCAGGGAGGGCTTCTCAGAGGAGGAGACATTTGAACAAATGACAAGGGGGAGTGAGCTGTGTGGGATTCATGGGAAATAAACATTGCTTTGTATATCAGTAGATGTACTAAGTACAGGAAGCACTCTAAAACCTTTACCTGGATTAACTCATTCCAGCCTCAGAACACCCCGAGAGCCAAGCACTATTATCACTATGCCCCATTACAGACGGCAAAATGGAGGCAAGGAGTTAGGCTTGGCCAGGTTTTAGGATTTGGACCTTATGGCGTGGGCTGCATAACCACCATCCTAATCACCCCACCACAGTAAACCCGGCTTGGGACTCAGCTTGTTCGGGGCATCCCAAGCGGGTTTACTGTGGGGGACGGTGTGGGCAGACTGCAGAGTGTGAGTCAAACGTGAAATGTTGTCACTGATATTTTCTTTGGAATGTGAAGGAAACATCTCAAACCAGCGTCATGCTGTCCGCTTCTGCCAATATTCTTTCTTCTTTCTTTTTTTGAGACGGGATCTTGCTCTGTTGCCCAGGCTGGAGTGCAGTGGTACAGTCATTGCAGCCTGTACTTCCTGGGCTCAAGAGATCTTTCTACCTCAGCCTCCAGAGTAGCTGGGATCACAGGCGTGTGCCATCATGCCTGGCTAATTTTTTAAAAAACTTTTTGTAGAAACAGGGTCTCACTATGTTGCCCAGGTTGCTCTTGAACTCCTGGGCTTAAGCAATCCTCCCACCTCAGCCTCCCAAAGTGTTGGGATTACAGTTATGAGCCACTGCACCTGGCCCTCTTTTGCTGACATCCTTAAAAACAAAGGCCTGTGGGCCTCCAGTTTCTTGCACGATTCTTGGCAGACTACATGAAAAGACAACATGCTTAGGGTGGGAAAAATGCTGAAAAGCAAAAGGAACATCTGTGTTTGTCCTTTGTAAAAGTAATATATCCACATACTGAAAATACGAAAAATAGAGAAAAGAAGAGAAATTTCTGAGATAGTTACCATTTAAATATAAGCACTGTGAGTATTTTGGAATGTTTTCATTTACTCTTTTTCAAAAGGAGAGGATGTTTTAGTTGTGTGCAGCAGAAACTACAGAACTCAGAGGTTTTGGAATATATAGACAATTATATAATGTTATTATGTGACAAGCAAATATAGGCTAGGCCATGCATGGCGGCTTGTGCTTATAATTCCAGCACTTTGGGAGGCTAAGGTGGGAGGATCGCTCGAGCCAAGGAGTTCGAGATCAGCCTGGGCAACACAAGGAGACCCTGTTACTACAAAAAGTAAAAAAAGTAGCTCAGCGTGGTGGTATGTGCCTGCCGTTCTAGCTACTCAGAAAGCTGAGATGGGAGGATCTTTTGAGTCTAGGAGGTGAAGGTTGCAATGAGCTGAGATCACACCACTGCATTCCAGCCTGGATGACAGAGCAAGACCCTGTCCATCCCCCATCCCCCCAAAAAAGAAAAAGAAAGTTTAGGATAATGCAATACCTATTTTACTTTTCTATTCTCCAAAATATTAGCTTTTGCAAACAGCTCAGGGCGGCGGGTCGAGCTCTGTGGCAGATCACTAGAGACTGGGTTTCAGACTGATCACTTCTCTCTGAGATTACCTGCTTGCCAGCTTGATGGTCCCCCAACGGGACTGTCCCCTGGTTCCATGGTCACCAAGCATTTCAGTTGTTCACCCATCTTTGTATGAGAGAATGCTCATGACTTTTAAGCATCCCGTCTTAAGATAGGCACATTTATTTATAAATCATACTGTTATCAATCTGCAGAACAGTAATACATTCTTAAACTATATGTTAATATTTAACACATAATTTCTTATTTTTATGGAAAAATATAAATGCTCTAACGTTTTCCTCCTGCACCATTTACCGGTTTGTTCACACCCCACTGATTTAATCCATTTTGCCCCAGTCCAGAGACTGTTTTGTAGACAGACATGACATCTTGTGAGAAAGGGTGAAAAATGCGTTATTTCACACCAAATCCCACTGTAGGAACCTCTGATGGGGTTGGCACAGTCTATCTCAGTGGGAAAATAAATCCTGATCTTCCACTTACAGAGACAGGTCAGGGAGGGAGAAGGAGAAGAATGAAATGTCAAGGCTAGGCTCTGTTGATGGAGGGTGCCTGCAGAGCCCATAGTTATGCCATTTTCTCTTTGGCCTGGAAGGGAAGGGGCGGATCCTGATGCGGCTAGGGCTGAATGCTTGGCATAATAAAGTGAGAAGAGACTCACTGAATGGAGGGTGAATAATATTCCATTAGTATTCATTAAGTGATTAATCAATTCCATCCAGTAATATCCAATTGTATGTATAAACCACATTTTCTTTATCCCTTCTTTCGATGAGGATGGACACTTGAATTCTTTCTTTTTTTTTTTTTGAGACAGTCTCACTCTGTCGCCCAGGCTGGAGTGCAGTGGTGTGAACTCAGCTCACTGCAACCTCTGCCTCCCAGGTTCAAGTGATCTCCCAGGTTCAAGTGCCTCAGCCTCCTGAGTAGCTGGGACTGCAGGTGCCCACCACCACACCAACTAATTTTTTTTTTGTATTTTTAGTGGAGATGGGTTTTCACCATGTTAGCCAGGATGGTCTCGATCTCCTGACCTTGTGATCTGCCTGCCTTGGCCTCCCAAAGTGCTGGAATTACAGGCGTGAGCCACCACGTCCGGCCAACACCAGAGCTTTTTGCGGCAGGTGATAATCATGTCCCCATCTTACTGGTGAGGCTGCCGAGTCTTGGAGCATCTCCCATCTTTGAGTAAGTGTTGGAGCCAGGTCTGTCTGACCTCAAAGTTGAACTTCTATTTGCTACTCCGAGAAGAAGCGTGCTTAGGGAGGCACTGCTTGTAGAAAAGAATCCTGGAGAACTATTCTTTTGCCATCACTCAGGCCAAAAGAGCAACAAAAGAAATGATCAATTAAGAACCCTCCAAAATTTATCATTGGCTTGGGTTTATCCTGTTTTAAATGATAATCTAAGCAGCCTGAAATGGTATTTCCCAAAAATGGGAGTGATATTCTGGTTATTCAGGAAAGAAGCCAAGGACTGGGGGTTTGCAGGAGCAGTTTCCAGACTCCCAGGAGCACAGGTAAGCTCCGAAGAGGTGGAGGGGAGGGGAGGGAGGGAAGAGCAGGGGAGGAGGAGGGACTGGAGCCCACTGAGAGAGGGAGGGTCCTGCCCAAGCCCACACAGCACTGGGCACAGCTCTTCCCTGGGGGCCAACGACAGGCTCTTATCATCAGCCTTGTCCCAAGATGCCCCGAGGCACAGTTAAGTGCTTTAAGTGGCAGCTCTGAAAAAGGCCATTTCCCACCAAGAATATAAAGTGGAAAAATGGAGATGCTGCACTCACAGCAAAGAATCAAATGAGCAGAGTCTTCACAGGGAATTTATAAATCAGTTACTAGGAGCATTAAAATGCCTCTTGCTGCACTTAATCTCCGGCTTCCTTTCTTTTCTTCTTCCAGATACCTAACACATCACTCTTTTTTACTGGCTCTAGTGGACTCTTCAATGAAGTCTGTTCCTTTTTCAGAATAAATATATGTGTATTCTCTTCTCTGACTCAACTCGACTGTAAAACAAATAATGATATATGCTTACTCTGGTTCTTTAGATAAATATGAGAGGAGGCAGTTTTGTTTTTCTCTGGGCTGAGACCTCCCTGGGAGCAGGAACCACGGCTGCCGGCAAGCACCGTTCCTGTAGCTGCATCCCCGTGCGATCCTGTAAGTAGGAACACTTGGAATGTAATACCAGCAAAGTGTGGTCTAGATATAGTCAAGCTTGGCCCAATAAAAACAGGAGAATGAAATTGCACTCCAAGGCATCCCCAAGACTCTTGTGTAACAAGAACAGCCAGCACTACATGAGCCTACCTTAGGCCAGCTGCTGTCCTAAGCACATTACATTTATTGACTCCATTTAATCCTCACAATAACCCCAGTATTGTTATGGTCTCCATATTATAGATGAGGAAACAGAGGCACAGAGAAATTAACTTTCCTACTTTCATACAATCAGTGACAGGTAAAATTGACTTGTGGACCCAGGCAGTCTGACCCAGCAACAGGGCCCATACATTTTATGTTATATGGCTGTAATAAGCAGGCTAATTTCACCATTTACCCTATGATATGGTCCCCACCCAAATCTCATCTTGAACTATAATCCCCACAATTCCCATAATTCCCATAATCCCTGTGTGTCAAGGGAGAGACCAGGCGGAGGTAATTGGATCATGGGAGTGGTTTCCCCTGTGCTGTTCTCATGATAGTGGATTCTCAAGAGATCTGATGGTTTTATAAGGGGCTCTTCCCACTTTGCTCAACATTTCTCCTTCCTGCTGCCTTGTGAAGAAGGTACCTTGCTTCCCCTTCACCTTCTGCCATGATTATAAGTTTCCTGAGGTCTCCGCAGCCATGCTGAGCTGTGAGTTAATTAAACCTCTTTCCTTTATCAATCACCCACTCTCAGGCAGTTCTTTACAGCAGCATAAAAACGGATGAGTACACCCTCATTCTGGTAGGATTCAGGGACACAGGCTGCAATGAGAGGGCAGAGCTGCTGGGAGCCACTGATCTGGTTATTCCCAGGACGTCTGTTTGCTGGGCTGGTATGTTATGGGTTGTTTTTGCAACTCCATCTTAACGCACATTTGGTCAAGTCTTACAAGAGCCTTCTGCTGGAGCCATTCAAGTGGTGGTAGCTGAGGCAGGCCCCTGTTACTCAGGGAAGGTGGCCCTGCAAAGGACACCTGGGTCTGGAGATCTGCAAGAAAGAGACTTTCTCCTGGAGAACTTCAGGGAAGTGTGGCTCAGTAAAGAGGAGGCAAGGTGGCCTGAACACAGACACTGGGCTGAGGTACATCTGTAAGATGCCTGTGTGTGACTAGGAAGTGCTTCTGAGCCTGGATACCTGGTGATATTTCAGCTGGTGAATGTAGCATCCCAGCCTGAATTTCAGCATTTGGGGCCTCCTTGAAAGGTTCTGAGAATCTCCTTGCCAATATCTGTTTCTGGTCCTTGGAGACATCCAGACACTGCTGGACTTAGTCACTCATGCTATAGACCAGCCCTCTCTTTCATGCCTTTCTGATATTGGTCCAAATGGAGCCCCGATGGCTCCCTTCTGGCCAAACCCCACCCCCATGCACCTGCCCAGGCTTCTGGAATATCGAGATTCAGCCTGAGCCCAGTGTCCCCTTGTCTGGAGGGGGCAGTGGGCAGTCCTGGTCTATCATCCTTAGTATGGATTCCTGGCCTTTTCGAGCTTAGTTGGAATTGGCAGCCTAGGCTTTCCTCATTTTCCACAGGTGTGGTCGTGAGGCTGCACTGTCTCCAGGCCAAACTTCACCAGGACAATCACGTCCACCACGATGGGGCAGAAGGAATTCTGTGTGGCCAGTGAGGGAGGTGTATTATAGAGGCCCATGGTGAAATCCAGATGATTTCACCTGTAGAGCCTCTTCCCACCCTGAAATTCCGTAATGTAAAATGGAAATCTAAAGGGAGATTGCAGATGAAAGACTATAGCTAGTGAGTTAGATGACAACCTCCAGCTCAACAGGTGAGTTGTGAGCAAGGAAAAAAGAAAATAGTGAAGCCAGGGAGCCAACGTGGGTTCACTGGGAACAAGTCATACCCAAGAATTTCCCTGAGGGAATTATTAGCGCATTCTAGCATGAAAACACTATAAAACAATCTCATAGCTAGAAAATACTTCCTAGTTTTTGAGACATTTTCCTTTACTATTATTTTTCCCCCTCCTTCATAACAGTCCTGGGAAGTAGGCAGGGAAGAATAACATGCCCATTTTACAGACAAGGGAACAGAGAGAAAATGGGATTTACCCAGGATCGCATAGCTAAGTTACGGAATGTAGACTGAAACTGAACTCTTCTATCTCTGCTTTGGGTCCCTTTCTGTAACTTTGCATGCTGTATTTTGATTTTTTGCAAAGCACATGACAGTGTGCCTGATCTCTTCAAGGACTAGAGGCAGAAGCGTCCCTGGTGTGATAAATAAGCTTGGGGAGTGTTGAACATTGAGGCCCACCTGATGGCTATGAGCCTATTTGATGGCCGAATGCAGAGATTTCTGGTGCACACCTGCCACAGCCCTTTTGTCCAGGACAACTTCCATGAGACACCGCAGTGTTTTTCAGACTTCCTGATGACACAGTGCTGGAAGGGACAGCTAATCCACTAGTTGGGAGATCTGAGTAGAAAACAATTGAGACTGATATATTGGAGAGGGCATGGGCTGTGGAATCAGACCAGCTGTGGAACCTTGGGCAAGTTACTTAATGAGAGCAGATGCTCATTTAATGCTCCTTCCCCTTCCTTTATTCCTTCAGGCAAAGAAGAGACAGGATTGCTGTCTTCAAATGTTTGAAGCTCCATCTTAATAAAGCAGGTGCTGCCTGAGTCAATACCCTGGTGGCTACCAGCTTAGCCCCTGGAAACTGACTGCCTTGGTTCCTTTCCTGATTCCACTACACACTAGTTGTGAGATCTTGGGCAAGCTACATCCTCTTTCAGTGCCTGTCCTGTAAAATGGAGACAAAAACAGCACCCATCTCACAGGATGATACCTAGAAAGCACTCACAATAGTAGCCAGCACCCAGCACGTACTATGACAAATTTCCATTGTTGTCATTCTCATCCTGTGGCCCCTAAAGGTAAAATGGACCTGACGCTGTAACTTACAGAAAGTGGGGGTTTTATCTGTGTAGGGGAGCACTTTTTTGCCTCATCCCCCTGCTAAACACTTTTCAATTCCACATCATTACCCTTAGGAGAAAGGCAGAAATCTTTAATGTGATCTCCACAGTCCTGCTCATGTGGCCCTTAACTTGTAACAGTGAAACCCCCTTTGCAAAATTATAACCAAGACAAGAGATCTAACCTAACTGACTCCATTTGGCTTCTAACCTCCAAGCTGTCCTTGTTCATTCCTGGACATAGGCTGAACTAACTTTGGGAGAAACTTAGTTTATAGTTTAAACAAAGACAGTAACAGCCCTTTCCCAAAGCAGACCTCCTTCCTGCCTGGGGAATAGATTGCCTTTGTAGGACTAACATTAGCCACAAGATTAGAAATGATGGTTTAGGAGTCATTCAGCTGGAGGCTACAAGATTTTGACCCTCCCTAAACTGCTCCTAAGATCACTGCTTGAGATATTGCGCAGACCGTGCACTGGATGGATCAGCTGGCACCACCCAGATCAATAAACTGCTCATTTGATCTTGTGGCCCCCACCCAGGAACTGACTGACGGCAAGAAGACAGTTCTGACTCCCTATGATTTCACATCTGACCATTCAGCACTCCTGGCTCACTGGTTTTCCCCTACCCACCAAATTATCCTTAAAAACTCTGCTCCCCGAATGCTCAGGAGACTGAATTGAGTAAAAATAAAACTCTGGTCTCCTGCATAGCCGGCTCTGTGTGAATTATTCTTTCTCTACTGCAATTCCCCTATCTTGATGAATTGGCTCTGTCTAGGCAGTGGGCAAGGTGAACCCCTTGGGCGGTTACAACAGACTTATCTTGCACCCCTTAGTCCCTTGCTCACTGTGCTCCATCTGTCATCCTTTAAAATTTCTTGTATGCACAATGCCCCCTGCCTCCAGCCTCAGGGCCTTTGCACATGCAGTTTCTTTTGCCCAGAACACTCTTCCGGCTTTCTTCTGCCAACCTCTGCCAATCCTTCAATTTTCAACTTATGTATCATTTTCTTAGGGAAACCTTTCCAGATCTTCTAAGTGAAGTTAGTCCTCCTTCTTACAAACCCTCATAGTGTTATACTGGACCGAGCATAGAAAGTCAACACCAAGACAAAAGTATGCCAAATTGCAGGGTCTTTATTGCCGGCGGCCACGGAGGACTCTCGTCTCTCCAACCCGTGGCCCCGAAAGGAGGGTGTCAAGAACTTTTATACCCGTAAAAAATCACTTTGGAAGTGAAGGTGAGGGGCGGGGGTGGGGGTGAGGGGCTTCAGACATTCCCAGGGC
>PVKV010030209.1:0-22567 GCA_004027835.1 Alouatta palliata | reverse complement strand
GTTTGCATCCTTTGTAGGGACATGGATGAACCTGGAAGCCATCATTCTCAGCAAACTGACACAGGAACAGAAAACCAAACACCGCATATTCTCACTCATAGACGGGTGTTGAACAATGAGAACACATGGACACAGGGAGGGGAGCATCTCACACTGGGGTCTGTCGGGGGGAAAAAGGGGAGGGACAACAGGGGGTGGGAAGTTGGGGAGGGATAACATGGGGAGAAATAACAGATACAGGTGATGGGGAGGAAGGCAGCAAATCACACTGCCATGTGTGTACCTATGTAACAATCTTGCATGTTCTTGTACCCCCAAACCTAAAATGCAATAAAAAGTATAAAAAAAAAAAAAGATTCTGTGCTTTCTGAAAAAAAGTTTTGTGTTATCTACAACATAAACTTTCTACTTCTGTAATATGGATTTTGTTCTCTATTGCTTGCAAAGCAAATTTTAGCTCTGCTAGTGCTTTTTTCTTTAGTTTCTTTATAACCTTTTCATGTTTCTAGGTTGATTTTCATGTTTGAATACAACTAATTTAGTTCCATTTGCATCTAATCCTGTCATTGTTATTTTATCTTTTATTTTAAAGAAATTTATTGTAAATAAAAATAGATTTTTTTATAATATGACAGCAGGAAATATGAAATAGTTAAATATATATATTTTATAAATATATAAAATATAAAATATTTCTTGCTGTCATATTGTAATGTTTAAATTTTTCTGTATATTTTGAAAATAAAGTACATTTATATTCATATTAAAGAATATTTTCAAAATCTCATGCTGGATATATATCAATTGTACACACTCCTCAGAGTACACAGTTTTCACCACTTTTCTCACATTTACCTGTTTCTCCTATAGATTTTACTGAGATACATTATATAACCTGTGCACATTTATACCCAGGAAGATTGCACTACGAGGACACTTTCACAATCATTTCAAAAAGGCTCATGAAATGGGATTATAGGAAAGAAATGCTCCTACTCATTGTAGGAAACATCTACAGCATACTGTCTTTGCTCCCTTGGTCAGCAAAAAATGTGATCTCTCTGACATGGGAACAAGTGTTAATGGCTTACAGAAATCTTCATGTTGCTCAAATCTGCATGAACATAAATTTCTTATGAGATTTTGATGATAATTGATGAAAATCCCCAGTTTGTAATGTTGCCATCTGAGACACTCCACCCATAAAGTCAGAGGTATCTGTAAGAATTATTAAAGAAGAGGTTGGAAGAAGAAAAACAACTACAGCTAGTTTACCTCTATGAGAACCAACCTCATCATATATATTTAAATGAAAATAAGCAATGTTTATTCTCCTTTTGGAATAATTCTATTTTGCACATCTTACCCATGTTTTCTTTCTATGTTAAGGTCATGGCAATGTATATGAAAAGATAACTTATTTCTATAATTAGATATAATAGTTCACTAATTAATTTTATGCTGAAATAGACTTTTTAATTAAGAAAATAACAGGATTTTAGTCTTAACTAAATTATTAAAAACCAAAAGCAATCTATTTCTAATATCTGATTTGTTAATAATTGATCTGGCAAAAACATGAGTGAAAGAAGAGAGTCTCCAATTTTTGCTTCCATATACTTTTTAATATTTTATATTTTCCTTAACAAAATGTATAATTAAGAGCTAGCGTGAAATTTAAAATACTTTGTCTACTACATGTAAGACACTACATTGTACCACTAAGCTATTGACATGGCCTTTGCCTATGCTGTAATTTCCCCATATCCATGGGGGACACATTCCAAGACCCCCAGCGGATCTTGAACTGGAATGCCTGAAACCATGGATAGAACTGAACCATAGGCCAGGCGCTGTGGCTCACGCCTGTAATCCCAACTCTTTGGGAGGCCAAGGCAGGTCAGGAGATAGAGACCACCCTGGCCAATATGGTGAAACCCCATCTGTAATAAAAATACAAAAAAATTAGCTGGGCATGGTGGCGCATGCCTGTGGTTCCAGCTGCTCGGGAGGCTGAGGCAGGAGAATTGATTGAACCCGGGAGACGGAGATTGCAGTGAGTTGAGATCGCACCACTGCACTCCAGCCTGGGTGACAGTGCAAGACTCCATCTCAAAAAAAGAACTGAACCATGTATATGGTTCACTAACTATAAACCATATACAAAAACATTTTGTTTTTCCTGTATATACATACCTATGATAAAGAGTTTAATTTATAAAGTAGGCATAGTAAGAGATTACCAACAAGTAATAAATTAGATTATAATAATATAATAAAAATTATGTGAATGTGATTTATCTCTCAAAAAAATTTACTGTACTGTACTCAGCTGTTTTCTGACCACAAATGACTCCTGGTAACTGAAAATGCAGAAAGCAAAACCATGGATAAGAGGGAACTACTGTACTATATACAAATGGACCAGTGTGCATTTGAGAAAAGGAAGCTAATCATATTGCTTCTGCTAATTGCAGTGTCACCTCTACCTAAAATAAATGTTTTTTCATTGTAGAGGCAGTGGTCCATAAGTCTAAAAATAATAGTCATATTCTTACAAGGCTTTCTGCTTAACAAGCTAGAGCTGAATCAGACTTTGGACTCTGTATTTTCACATATGAGAGGCATTTTAGATTTTTCAAAATAAAAATGAAGTTTTCGAGTTAGAATTTTTAACTAATAAAGGAATCTATGCTTTATAGAGACCTATCACTATGATCATTTATCAAAGTACATCACATTCTTTTGTCCATTTTCTTAAAAATCCTTTCCATCTACCTTTGCTGCTGGAGCTGAAGCACTGCTTTGAGGAAGATAACCCAATCCAATGTCAGCTGACTTTCCCTTTGAAAAGACCTGTCACTGTGTCAATTGTAGGAATTTGTGTCAATTTCTGAAGTCATTTCATATTTGCTGTGCATTATATCATTGTGTTCATGTCTCAAGCAACTGAAGATATACCTGGAAATTTATTGGACAAGACAGTTCCCTTCCCAAGTGCAGAGACACCTAAAAGGCAAAGGTGAAGAACAGTCAATTTTTTAGGAGCAGCTAAAATATGTAACTAAAAGGGCACAAAATTTTAATGTTTAAATTTAATTTGGCATCATTTCCATCAACTTTAAAAATAATAAATTGAACTGGAATTGACTTGCACTCAAATTCTTTATCTTCCCAGTTATTTTTGTAAACTTTGCTTTAAACCTTGTGACTTTTAAATTACTGTCTTTTAAATAGTTGAATTTTATATTTGATGATAATTCTGCTGTCTTGCACACAGTAGACTCTGAATTAAACTTTCTTTCTAAGAGTAAAGAAATCATCAACACCCTTGTCACTTTTTATCTGGGAAAGGTGTGGTTGGGAAGTAGGTTTGGTCCATGTAAAGTGTTATCTCTATCATTTAAATAGAAACAGACATCTTACTTTGCATTTCAATTTAACCAGCTGAAATGATGTTTGGCTTATTTCCCAAGGTTAGTTCTTTTCTGAAAAAAAAATATGCACTTAAAATAGAGGAACTCAAAAGCATCTACCAGTCTTGAAATTCTTCTGTCCTTAAAATTTAAGATTTTTCTTAGCATCTACATTTGTTTTACTCTAAAGTAGAACTACTGAAAATTTAGCTACCATACTGAGTTAGGAATATAAGGATTAATACTCAATATATGGAGAATATATGAAAGAATAGGTCTTTTATGACATTTCTTTTTATGAGTGAGAAGAGACCTAATAAATTACTTTATTAAATCTCTTCTCACAAGTGAACATAAATGTCATCAAGGGCTTAAGGTCTCATGTATTACACATAATGTATGGTTCTTCTATCTATCTTCCTATATTTCTATATTTTGTCAAAATCATCCAATGGGCTTTACTTCATCATCAAATGCTTTTTTTTTAAGACAAAAAAAATAAAATAATGTATTGAGAAGAAAATGTCTGGCTTCGTTTAGGCTGTTGTTCAACTTGGTATATCTGCTGTTAGGTTACTCTGCTGTTATACCTTTCTTCCTGTAATTTCTCCTCTCTAAGGGCCAAACAGATGAGGGGGTGATGATAGTGCAAATTAACTGCTTATGTTTAGTAAAAATTTAGACAGGCTTTGTATCCTTTCCTAACCACCTTCTGTGTCTTTGTTTCTTTGTCTGCAATAATATTGCTTCTCCCAAAACTTGTACCTCCTCCTTTAGCACTAGTGTTTTGAATAAAGTTATCAACACCCAGTTACATAAATTAGAAACAGAAATGCCATGCTGTACTCATCTGTTACCTTCAAGCCACATAACTCCTAAACTCTAAATCCTATATATTTTACATTTTCCTTATTATTCCTATTTTTTCTCATTTTTTAATGTGTTGGCTAAATTCTCATTTTTCCTTGAGACAAGGTCTTGCTCTGTTGCCCAGGTTGGAGTACAGAGGAGTGATCATGGCTCCTTGCAGCCTCTACCTCCTGGGCTCAAGTGATCCTCCCACCTCAACCTTCCAAATAATTGGGACCGCAGGTGTGCACCACTGTGCCTGACTAATTTAAAAAAAAATTTTAGAGACATGGTGAGACAGGTGTCACCATGTTTGCCCAGGCTAATCTCCATAATCTTTACCTAGACAATTATCATAGTCTATTAAAACTATGACTCTTAAAACAGTGACTTTCAAATTTTTCTTATTGCCATGAAGAAATATATTTACTTTACAACTCACTATAAGCATACATCATTAAAACTGCACATACTGGGGCCAGGCACAATGGCTCACATCTGTAATCCCAGCATTTTGGGAGGCTGAGGTGGGTGAATCATGAAGTCAATAGATCAAGATTCTCCTGGCCAACATGGAGAAACACTGTCTCTACTAAAAATACAAAAATTAGCTGAGTGTGGTGGTGCACACCTGTAGTCCCAGCTACTTGGGAGGCTGCAGCAGGAGGCGGAGGTTGCAGTGAGCCAAGATCACGCCACTGCACTCCAGTCTAGCAACACAGCGAGACTCCGTCTCAAAAAGAAAACAGGCAAACAAAACAACTGCACATATATTGGTGAAACATAAGTTCTGAAAAACAATTCTTCCTGTTAATGTGTGATCTACACGGTTATACAGTATTTGATTCCCCTAGTAAAGTATATTGATTTTTAAACCTCACTAATGGGTTGCTATCTGCAAGTTGAAAAACATTGCAGAAGAATTACCCTGTCTCCAGCCATAAGTCTCGTTAATGAATTTTTCACACTGCCAGCACAAAATTTTGTGTTCTACCTATCTAAAAAATAATTTCTCTCCTTAAAGCCTTTTTTTCAACTACTGGATAAAGACTAAACTGAATACCATGGCATGCAGTCTGGGTTCTTCCTGCTTACACCTCCAGTCCTCATACCCTCCTCCTCAAACTTACATGCTCAAGACATTCCACTTCATGTCTCTATATCCTCTACACAGTACTTCTGCTAGGAAAACTGCCTCTCCTAAATCTTCATATTTTCTAAACTTCAAGACTCTGCTAACATTAGTCTTCTCCTCGGTAAAGCTTTCTCTAATCCTTCTCCAAACAAAAATAATTACTCTTCCACCACTGTATTTGTAAATATTCTTTAATGAGAGACACTCACAGAATTCACTCTCCACTGATGTTCCTACCTTGTCTACAAAGCCATTTGAGTGTGGCTTTACCATAAAGGCTTTATCAATTTTAAGGACAGAAGAATTTCAAGATTGCATGCAGCCTAGGATGACTTTGAATGTGGCCCAACATAAATTCACAAACTTTTAAAAAACATTATGAGGTTTTTTTTGCAATTTTTTAGCTAATTAGCTATTGTTAGTGTTAGCATATTTTATGTGTGGCTCAAGACAATTATTCTTTTTCCAATGTGGCTCAGGGAAGTCAAAAGACTGGACATCCCTGTAGCCAACGATAGGAGTCTTGTTTTCCACCACAAGCAACTAAATGATTAGAGAGCTAGACTAAATATGTGAAGCAACTATTTTCAACCAGTGGATAGCAGGATGCACAGGAATGCAGACTCTGATAGAGAAGCAAATGAGATGAAGCCTATAAGCTCCTTAGCTTTCTGCCAGGGCAAAACAGAACTCAAGCTCAGTGTTGAGGGACAGACACAGAAATTCAAGGACAAGTCAGCTGGAGAAGAGGGAGCTTTTCAGAAAACGACTTCCAGAAATCTGCCTAAGGATCCCCAAGAGTCTTAGGCTGTATTCGTCTGTTCCTACACTGCTGTAAAGACATACCTGAGACTGGACAATTTATAAAGAAAAGCAGTCTACTTGACTCACAGTTCCAAATAACTGGGAGGCCTCAGGAAACTTACAATCATGGCAGAAGGCAAAGGGGAAGGAAGGCACATCTTGCATGGTGAGAAGCGCGAAAGAGAGAGTGAAGGCAAAAGTGCTGTACACTTTCAAACAATCAGATCTTGTGAGAACTCTATCACAAGATAGCACCAGGGACATGGAGCTAAACCATTAAAAACCACCCCCCATGATCCAATCACCTCCCACCAGATCCCCCCCCCAAATACTTGGGATCACAATTCAACATAAGATTTGTGTGGAGACACAGAGCCAAACCATATTACAGGCTAAATCCTATATTGAAAAACAATCTGCATATGTACCAGGTGAAACACTATGAAGCTTGGTAAAGATAAGCTGTTAGGAAGCTAGAGGCTGAACAATTCCCAAAGCTCAAATATGGCTGGCTGACATGCAAGTGCTTACCAGCCATAATAGGAAGATCTTGTTGAATATCTGAAGCATTCAATAGAAATATCAGAAGGGTCACACCTTACAAGCAAGGTTAAACTTAGAGCAAAGGCTATTTTAGACCTAATCTAAAAATATTTTTAAAAAATTCAAAAAACCCATCCTAAGTTATAAAATGTAGCAAAATTGGAACCATAACCAAGAGAGAAAGCAATTAATAAAAGCACGGCCAAACATAGCAAAGATGTTGAAATTAGCAGAAAAATTTTTAAAGTGTTTTTCACAAATATGCTTAGTTATTTAAAGGAAAACATATACTTGATGAATACAGAAATAGAAGATATTTTTAAAAGAACAAATGGAGTTTCTACAACTGAAAACTGTAACATTTGAAATGAAAATGTTATTGGATAGGCATAACAGCATATTAAACCCTTCATAAGAAAAATAAATCAGTGAACTTGAAGATATAACAGTAAAATATGTTAAAAAGCACAAAAAAAAAGAACTAAAAAAAAAAAAAAAGAAGCTTAGATCCCAAATTATCTGTGGGACAATATGAAGTAGTCAAATATATATATATATATATATGTGTGTATATATATATATATACACACATATATATACGTATATATATATACATATATATATACGTATATATATATATATATATATATATATATATATACTTAGAGTGAAAGAAAGTAGGGAAAATAAGAAAAAGGCAAAAAAGATACAGAAAAAAATAATAAAAATACCTCAAATTTCATGAGTTTTACTAACACAGAAATTCAAAGAAACTCATACTAAGCAACATCATAATCAAATCATTAAAGTCCAATGATAATAAGAAAAATACGTAAAGAAGAAGACCAAAAAAATGACATTCTACATGTAGGGAAACAAACGTAAGAATGGCCATAGAATTCTCATCAGGAAAAACACAAGCCAAAGTCAATAGAGTGACATATTTAAAGTGCTAAAAGAAAAAAAATCAACAAATAATTTTATATTGAGTGAATGAATATTCGTGTCAAAACTGCAGGTTAGGTAAATATTTTTGCAGACAAGCAAAAATCTGATAGAATTCTTATCCAGCAGACTAACACAAGAAGAAATGTTAAAGATATTAAATAACTTAAAATTGTGATACTAGATGTATACTTGGAAAAAAGAGTACCTGAAATAACTAATACATAGAAAAATATAAAAGAATCTTCCCTTGCTTTTCCATTTCTTTTAAAAGACAATTGACTATTCAAAGTAACATTTGTAATGACAAATAGTGAAGAAGGAAAATATATGGTAAAATAGCATCAAGGATAGAAGGGGAAAATCATACCACACTGTTGTAGGTTCCTTACATTGTTGTGAAATTTCTTATAGTTGAAGCTTCAAATATAAATATTGGCAGTTACGGGCGGCAAACTATGATCATAGGTCATGTCCGTTCTGAGTCCTGTTTTTGTCAGGTCCACAATCTAAGAAAGTTTTTACATTTTTAATGTGTTATTTTTAAAAGGAATATATGACAGAGACACTATGTGACCAATAAAGCCAAAAGTATTTATTATTTGGCCTTCACAGGAAAAGCCTGGCAATTTCTGAGTTAGATTATGATATGTTAAAGATGTGTATTGAAAACTCTAATGAATCTACTAAAAATATAAAGTACAGAATTATTGCCAATAAGCTAATATTAGAGATAAAATCAAGTGTGAAAAATATATTAGTTTAAAGGAGTATAAAAGGGGGGGTAAGCTGAGAAAATGCAAAAATAGAAAATAAATAGTGAAAAGAACCAATTTGAGCTCAATAATAACAATAACTACATTAAATATGAATGTTCTAAACACTTTAAGAGACACAGATTGCCAATCTAGACAAAACAGCAAGATTCAATCATACACTGTGTAAAAAAGAAGCTACTAGAAATATAGAAACACATATATGATCAAAGTAAAACTACAGAAAAGGATATATTATGCAAACATTAATCACTATAAAGCAGAAACCTCTATACTAATATCTATAAACAGATTCCCTTTTATGAAATAAATAAAACAAATTTCATGAAAGGGAATATTACCAAAGATAAAAAGGGACATTTTTATTTCATAACGATAAAACAGACAATAGATAAAGATCTAAAAATCCTAAATGTGTATGAACTTTTAAAAGCACCAAAAAATATATGAAGAAAAAACTAAAAGAACTGCAAGAATAGACAAAACCCCATTATTGTTGAAGATTTTAATACTCCTCTCTCAGTAATTTACAGACCTAGTAGACAGAAAATCACTAAGTATATAGAAGACCTGAACTTTACTATCAATCAATTTGATCTAATTGACATTTATAGAACATGCCACCTAACTGCTGAAGAATACACATTACTTTCAAGTGCATATTGAACTTTTACTACAATAGACCATAAGCTTGGCTATAAACCAAGTTTTAATCAATTTAGAATTACTGTAATACCACAGAGTATGTTCTAGACCACAATTGAATTTAACCAGAAAGCAATAACAATACAATATATGAAAAATTTCTGAATATTTGAAAATTAAACGAAACAATTTTAAATGACCCATGTGTCAAATGCTAAGAAATACTATAAAGTACTTATAACTGAATGATAATGAAACTACAACATATTTGCTGCTAGGTGATGTTTAAAGTGAAATTTATGGCTTTATATGCTTATATTTTAAAAAAGAAAAAGTTCTAAAAATCATTATCTAAGTTCTACTTTAAGCTTGGAAAAGAAAAATAAATCAATGTAAGTAGAAGGAAGGTGCTAGAAAATAATGATCTATGGCTATTTTCAAATATATACTGTTCAGGACTTTCTGAGCTGGCTAGGTGGTACCTGGATGGAAAAAAGTGATTGAATAGACACCCTAAAAAGAGAGACCTTCTGAGAGATTTGGTGACAAGTTTCCCAGAGACATTTTTTACCTTTCAAAGAGTAATAAAATCCCAGAGATCTTACCCTCCTACCCCAAGGGAAGATTTGATTACATTCCAGAGTAAACAAATTTTTTTTCTCCATCTCTGGAGGGGAGGAGGAGTGATGTGTAAGCTGCCTTAGATAAACTCTGAAAATCATAACTTTAGAGTTTCTTTCCTGTGCACTGTATGTAAGGGTGATATCTGCCTTAATTGTGTAACTTTATGAGAAATTGGGGTATAGAAAAACCTACACGAAAAGTTTTGTCAATAATAAAAGCCTACCTCTGATCTAGAGAGCTTTTTCTATTCTGATAGAATAAATATAACAATACATGTTTGTGTGTGTGTGCATGCACAAAAGTAGGATACCATGTTAGACCTTTCACTATTTCAGACTGAATGCTAAAAAACAAGAAAAATATAAATGAATATCAATTTAAAGGGGTAAACAATAGCAAAAATCAATAATAATAAAAGCTAGTTATTTTAAAAGGTCAAAGAAATTGATAATTCTACATATAGACTGATCCTCTATATATTCTTCTGAAAAGAATAGAGAAAACACAAAATAAATATATCAGGAGTGAAAGAGATGACATTATCATAGATACGAAATACCTGGTGATACATTTAATTAAATGTATACAACAAATTCCTGAGAGAAACTAGAGATGGTCTAAATAAAAAGAGAAATAAACCATGTTAATTAATTGAAAAATTCAATATTTTTAAGACATAAATTATCCCCCAAGTTAGTCTATAGATTAGTAGAATTCAAATCTAAGTTCCAAAAGTGTTATTTTTAGACATTGCCAACTTATTTCTAGTAAATTATATGGTCATACAAAAACTTTAGAATGGCCACAGCATTTTGGAACAAAAGCAAAGTTGAGTCACAACATCTAATTTCAAGATGTAATCTAAAATTACAGTAATCAAGATAATGTATTACTGGTGGAATTATAAATATATAGATCAATGGAGGAGTATTCCTGAATTAAATTCACACATACATTATCAATTGGTTTCAACAAAGGTGTCAAAATAATCGATGGAGAAAGTATTTTTTTTTAGTAAATATTGCTGGAAAAACCAGATACCCATTTTATAAATGAAGCATTCCCTTTATCTCACATCATACTCAAAAATTAATTTGAAATTGACCTAAATGTAAACACAAAAACTACAAAACTTACAGAATAAAATATAAAAGTAGAATTTCCTAATTTAGAAAGGGGCAAAGATTTCTTAACACTTCCTTAATTATTGATATGCAATATTTATACTTATTAAAGGGGGTACATGTGATACTTTGTTATATACATAGAATGTGTGATGACCAAACCAAGGTGTTTAAGATATCCATCACCTCAAGTATTGGTCATTTCTTTGTGTTTGGAACATTTCAAGTTCTCTCTTCTAGGTTTTTTGAAATATATAATACATTGCTGTTAATTATAGCCACTATCTCTGCTATTGAATATTAAAACTTATTCCTTCTACCTAACTGGCTGTTTCTACCCATTAATCAACCTCTCTTCATCTACCTCTTCCCACCCCTACCCCACCACACACTCTTTCTGGCATCTGTTAACTATCATTTTAATGTCTACTTCCAAGAGATTAACTTTTTTTTAGCTCCACCATATAAATGAGAACATATAATTTTTGTCCTTTTGTGATTGGCTTATTTCACTTAACATAGTGGCCTCTGGTTCCCCCATGTTGCTGCAAAAGATAGGATTTGGGGGGTTTTATGGCCAAATAGTATTTCATCATACATGTTTACCAGATTTTCTTTCTTCGTTCACCCATTGATGAGCACTTAGGTTGATTTCACATCTTTGCTATTGTGAGTAGTACTGCAACAAACATGAAGGTGAAATTATCCCTTCCATATACTGATTTTCCTTTGGATAAATACCCAGTAGTGGGATTCATGGAGTAGTACTATGTTTAGTTTTTAAGAAATCTCCATACTGTTTTCAGTATTGCTGTATTAATTTAGGTTCTCATCAACAAGGCATGAGTGTTCCTTCCTGTGCATCCTCACCAACATCAGTTATTTTCTTTTCTTTTTGAGGATAGCTGCTCAACCTGGGGTAACATAATATCTCATTGTGATTTTGATATGTACTTCTCTAATGATAGTGATGCTGGACATTTTATCATATACATGTTGATAATATACAAATTCTTCTTTCAAAAGAGGAATAGACACTTCTTTAAAGAAATGTCTATTCAGGTTCTTTGTTCACTTTTTAATGCAGTTGTTTATTTACTGTTGAGTTGCTTGTGTTCCTTACACATTCTGGATATTAGCCCCTGTCAGTTGAATACTTTGCAAATATTTTTTCCCATTCAAGAAGTTGTTGCTTCAATCTTGGTTGTTTTCTTTGCCATACAGAAGCATTTCAGTTTAATATAGTACCATTTGTCTATTTTTTCTTTTTATTGCCTGTACTTTTGACATCTTAACCATAAAATCTTGGCCTGTCCCAATGTTCTGGAGTGTTTCCCCTATGTTTTCTTTTAGTGGTTTTATACTCTGGGGTCTTATGTTTAAGTCTTTAATCCATTTTGAGTTGATTTTTGCATATGGAGAGAGATAGATGTCTAGTTTCATACTTCTGCATACGAATATCTACTTTTCCTGGCACAATTTATGCAAGAGGGTGTCTTTTTCCCGATGTATCTTCTTGACACCTTTATCAGATATCAGTTGGTTATAAATACATAGATTTATTTCTGGGTTTCTCTTCTGTTCCGTTGGTCTATGTGTCTGTTTTTCACACAAATATCATGCTCTTTTGATTACTATAGCATTGTAGCATATATTGAAGTCAGGAAGTCTGATGCCTCCAGCTTCGTTTTTTTAGTTCAGGATGCTTTGGTGGTTCAGTTCCATGTAAGTTTTTGTCCCATATAAATTTCAGCGTTGTTTATTTACTTCTGTGAGAAATAGCATTGCTATTTTGTTAAGGATTGCATTAAATTTCTAGTTTACTTTGGAGAGTATGGTCATTTCATCAATACTAACTCTTTTGATCCACAAACGTGGGATGTTTTTTGTTTGTGTCTTCTTCAATTTCTTTCATCTGTATTTTGTGCTTTTCCTTGTAGAGATCTTTCACCTCCTTCATTAAACTTACTACGAGGCTTTTTTTTTTTTTGTAGCTATTACAAATGAGATTGTCTTCTTGATTTTATTTTCAACTAGTTCATTATTGCTGTATAGAAATGTTACTGATTTTTGCATGTTGTTTTTGTATGTTGCTACTTCACTGAATTTGTTTATCAGTTCTAAGATTTTTTTTATAGAGCCTTTTGGTTTTTCTAAACATAATATGTCATCTACAAAGAAAAATAATTTGACTTTCTCTTTTCCTATTCAGAAGGCTTTTATTTCTTACTCCTTCCCAGTTGCTCTGGCTAAAAACTTCTAGTACTATGCTAAACAGAAGTGATGAAAGTTGACATCCTTGTCTTGCTCTAGAACTTAAAGGAAAGGCTTTCACCTTTTCCCATTAAATGTGATGTTAGCTGTGATGAGTCTGTTACATATGACCTAGTTTTTGTGAGTTTTTACCATAAAGGAATGCTAAATTTTATCACTTTTTCTGTGTCTGTTGAGATGATCATACGGTTTTTTATCCTCATTCTGTTGATGTGATATTATTGATTTGCTTATGTTGAAACATCCTTACATTACTAGGATAAGTCCCACTTGATCATAAAGTATTATCTTTTTGAAGTGCTGTTGTTGGATTTGGTTTGCTAGTACATTGTTAAGGATTTTTAGTCTATGTTCATCAGGTCTGTAGCCTATAGTTTTATTTTTTGTTGTGTCCTTTTCTGGTTTTGGTATCAGGGTAATGCTTGCTTATAGAATGAGTTAGGGAGAATTTCCTCCTCTTCAATTTTGTAGAATAGTTAGAAAAGAATTGGTGTTAGTTTTTGTTGTTTTGGTTTCGTTTTGTATTGTTTTCACAGGTTTGGTAGAATTCAGCCATGTAACCATTGGTCTTGGGCTTTTCTCTGTGGGGAGAATTTTTATTACTGATTTAATCTCATTACTCATTATTGATCTGTTCAAGTTTTCTATTTCTTCCTTATTCAATCTTGGTAGCTTTATCCATTACCTCTAGGTTTTCCAGTTTGTTAGAGTATAGTTGTTTATAATAGTCTCTGATGATCTTTTGCAGTTATTTCTGTGGCATCAGCTCTAATGTCTCCTTTTTCATTTTTCATTTTGTTTATTTGGCTCTTGTTCTTTTTATTTTGTTTAGTCTAGCAAGCTGTTTATAGATTTTTGTCTTTAAAACCAACTGTGTTTCATTGATCCTTTGTATTATTTGGGGATTTTTTGAGTCTCTTTTATTTAGTTCTGCTTTGTTATTTTTTCCTTCTACTAAGCTTTCGTCTGGTTTGCCCTTGCTTTTCTAGTTCCCTGAGGTCAATCATTAGACTGTTTATTTGAAATCTTTTTACTTTTTTTGATGTAGGTATTTCCTACTATACACTTTTCTCTCAGTACTGCTTTTGCTATATCCCATAGGTCTTGGTGTATTGTGTTTCCATATTAATTTGTTTGAAAAAAAATTGTGATTCTCCTCTTAATTTCTTCATTGACCCAATGGTCATTCAGAAGCATATTTTTAAGTTTTCATGTATTTGTAACAGTTTCCTAAGTTTCCTCTTATTATTTTCTAGTTTTATTTCATTGTGGTCAGAAAAGATACTTGATATGACTTTCATTTTCTAAAATGTATTGAGACTTGTTTTGTTAGCTAGCATATGATCTATCCTATATAATGATCCATCTGCTTATGAGAAGAATGTGTATTCTACAGATCTTGAATAAAATATTATGTAAATGTCTGTTAGGTCCATTTGATCTAAAGCACAATATAAATTCAATGTTTCTTTGTTAATTTTCTGTCTAGATAACCTATCTAATGCTGAGAGTGGGGAATTGAAGTCCCCACCTATTATTGTATTAAAATTATCTCCCTCTTTAGATCTAATAATATCTACTTTATATATCTGAGTGCTCCAATGTTGGGTGCATACATTTTTACAATTGTAATTATTCTTTTGATGAATTGATCCCTTTATTATTACACAATTACCTTCTTTGGCTCTTTTTACTATTTTTGGCTTAAAGTTTGTTTCACCTGACATAAGAGTAGCTACTTCTGCTCACTTTTGGTTTCCACTTGCATGGAATACATTTTTCCATCACTTTACTGTAGGTCTATTTGTCTCTTTACAGGTGAAGTGACTTTCTTGTAGGTAGCAGATAGTTGGGTCATATTTTTATCCACTGATCCAGTCTATATCATTTAAGTGGAAATTTTAAATCATTTACAAAGTTATTATTGATATGTGAGAACTTATTCCCGTCATTTTGTTGATTATTTCCTATTTGTTTTGTGTATTTTTGTGTTCCTTTCTTTCGCTCTTACTGTTCATCATTGCAGTTTGGTGGTTTTCTGTAGCAGTAACTTTTGAGTTCTTTCTCCTCCTCATTTGTGTTTACTCTACCAGTGAGTTGTATACATTCATGTTTTCATGATGGTAGATATTGACCTTTCACTTCCAGGTATAGAGATCCCTTAAGCATGTCTTTCAGGGCCTGTGCAGTTGTGGCAAATTTCCTCAGTTTTTGCTTCTTTGGGAAAGACCATTTTTCTCCTTCTTTCATGAAGGATAATATTGCTGGCTATAGTACTCTTAACTGACAGTTTTTTTTTTTCTTTCTTTCAGCAATTTGAATATATCATCCCATTCTCTCCTGGCCAATAAGATTTCTGCTGAGAAATTCACTGTTTGTCTGATGGAGGCTCCCTTACATGTGAGTAGATTCTCTTGCTATTTTTAGAATTCTATCTGTCTTTGACTTTTGGCAGTTTGATTGTAATGCACTTTGAAAACCTTTTAGGGTTGTATCTATTTGGGGATCTTTGAGCTTCCTATATCTGGATGTCTAATATCTTTTCAGACTTGGGTAGTTTTTAATCTATTATTTCATTTAGTGGTTTTTCTATGTCTTTGTCTTTTCTTCATCATCTTGGACCCAAAATAGAATATTTAGTTGCTTTATGGTAGGCTTAGTTTTATTCTTTTTTATTTCTTTTTCTTTCTTATCTATTTCAAAAGGCTTGTCTTCATGATCTAAAATTCTTTCTTCTAGTGATGCTCTCAAATGCATTTTTTTAGTTCATTCATATGATTTTTCAATTCTAGAATTTTTTTTTAGGATATTTTTCTCTTAAGTGAATTTCTCATTCATATTCTGAATTGTTTTTTCTGATTTATTTGTAATGTTTATCTGTGTGTTCTTGGAGCTCAATTAGCTTCTTTGATATCACTATTTTAAACTTTTTTCTGGCATTTCATAAATTTATTTTTCATTGGAATCTCTTGTTGGAGAATTATTGTGTTTCTTTAGAGGTGTCATATTCCTTGTTTTTCATTTTTATTGTGTCCTTACATTGATATCTACAAATCTGGTGTGACAGCCACTTCTTCAAGTTTTTTGGATTGTCTTTCATAGGGGAAGACTTTTTCCTGAAGATGCATCTATGGAATTGTTTGACTGGAGCTCTTTCGTTTTGTTTCTGGGTGTGTGCAGTAGTGTAGTCTACCTACGATGTCTTCAGCTATAAAGTGTCAATGGTTTCTGTGATTTCTTTAGTGCTTAGGCTGCTTAGTTGTTAGTAGAGGATATGTGAGGCTTTGCTAAGGATGGGTATGCTGGATGGGCCAGTCCTTGAGCTCAGTGGTGGCTTCTGCAGGCTAACCATGCTTGTACTTGGGACAGGTCCAGGGGATCTAATTTTTGTTGCTCCAGGTGGCTGGCTTAGGTGCCAGCAATAGCAGCAATGGGCTTGGCAGGTAGGTGGGTCCTCAATCCCATAGACAGCAAGTGTGCTGTGGCATATGGCAATAGCAGTGGTGGGATAAACCTTGGGCTTCCAGGTAGCACACACTAGTGTTAGTATTGGCTGTAACGAGCTGAGTGGACCAGTTTTCAGGTTTCCTGGTGGCATGTGTGGGGGTGGGTGTTGGCAGTGGTGGTGCTGGCAGACTGGGCAGATTCATTCTCAGGCTGCTGAGGGAAATGCACAGATTGAAGATGTGGTGAATGAGGCAGAGCAATCCACATGCCCCTAAGTGGCATGCTCCAGCATTGAGAGGGCTGGTGCCAGTCTAGATGGGCCTGTCCTAAACCCCTTCATGGTGCACATGGGTGCAGACCAGAGTGAATAGGTGGGGCAATTCACAGGCCTCTGGGCAGCATGTTCAGGTAGTAGCAGCAGTGGTGGTGGTGGGAGATGACAGCTTGCATCCAATCAGCACCTCCTTAAAAGTAGTAGAAATATATTTTCTCATTCCCAGCTACTAATACAGTGTCTAGCCAATAGTATGTAAATAATAAATATTTGATGGATTAAAAATACAAATATTTGAATAAATAAATCACAGTGAATACAGTCAGACAAAATAACAAGCTATTTTATAATAAATAACATTTTGAGAGGATCATGAAAAGACTCTCTGCTTGAATGTTCTTCTGGGAAGCTACCATGACATGATTCTTGATAATCTACCATTAAAGACAAATAACACTGGATAATGGGCATTACTTCTCCAAGATTCCAATTTTTTTTAATGCACATATTTTTGTGAAGGGGTAAAAAATTAGATCACTAATACCAACTAACATCAACACATCAAACTTACTAAGATTTCCAGTAAGTGACTGTTAGAATACTTAGGAAGTTCTTATATTCTCATGTGGGAAAGAGGGAGAAAGGGAGTTCTAAATGTGGTGTTACTGCTAGAGAACATTGGCCTAAGTAGGGGGCCATGAGTAATTCGAGAGCTGCAAAGGGGCACTCCCCTTTGAGCAGTCAGTGATCTGTTAAAAGAAAAAACAAACAAACAAACAAACAAAAACAATGTAAAAGGGGATGGGGAAAACATAGGGAACACCTCTTGATCCTTCTCCTTTTTTTTTTTTTTTTTTTTTGAGAAAATTGTAGAGTGAGTCATTTTGTCTCTTGGAACATTCCGGGAGATGATTCTCTGGGACAGTGGCCAATACAAGGACCATCTGCTTGGGAAGCCAGAATTTGATGCTTCTCAAACTAATAACATTCATTTTTCCCAAAAAACCATTTCTGGGCTGACACATACTGTTGTGACACTTCCATGTGGTTCAGCAAAATAGGTAATAAATTGTATTTGAATTTAATTGGCACTAAGCAACTAAAACAATCCCTGAGCTTTGGAAAATGTTTCTTTTCTTCCAGAAGGCCCATACCAAATAGAAATCATGTAGATGGAACACACAATTTACTTCAAACTTTGTACAGTATAGCAGAGAAAATGTGCATCAATTCACACATCATATTCTTCCTCCCAGGGCACATGAAAAACTGCATTTCCCAGCAGTCTTGCATTTAGGCAGGGCCATGAACCAAATCCAAAAACTTAACTGTGGGTCACCTGTGGGCAAAGAAAGTAAACAACACTTTCACAATCCCTTTGTCCTCCTCTCTTGCCCTCCCCTGATCACTGGTGACATTTGATCTACATGGCAAAGGGTCCACGTCTCGGGTACCTAGATGACTTTGCAGACAAAATTATCTGCCTTGCAAGCCTTCCTTGAACATGTAACAAGAGTTAGAAACAAGTTTTGTTGGGCAAAGTAACTGTGATTCGTCTTAAATCAGCCTATATGACTAATGAAGTTCTTAACTTTTTTATACAAAATATTATATTTTCCTATTTAAAAAAGCTATATTAGAATCAAACATACAAAAAATAACTTTTGAATTAGGGGAATTAATGGGAGTTTCTTTGATATGCCTCTACTGGTCCATTTAAAATAGTATTTGTTTCATATTTATAAACTTTCCAATGTATTGCTATTTATTTTTAATCTTATGGAATGTTTTTAAAAGCTTGTCAGAGTCTCATCAAATTTGAAGTGCAAAATCACCATCACTGACAAATGGAAAGTATACTAATGAAAATACAGTAAGGTTTTTGTCTCTCTTTATATAAATACACATACATACATGTGTGTATATTTTTGCATATATATGTATAGATATGAATATATAAACTTATGATTTAATGCAGAATATATGGAAGTGATATATTAATTCGACTATTTTTACCTTTCCAAATTTTTATTTTGCTGAACAATTTTACAACAGAGTTCTATACAAAAGATTTATAAAATGCATCATACAAAAAGATGAGACTTCTCAAGAAGTAGCTAATAAAAAGAACATATTTGTCTTAAAAATACAGTATTTTTATCCTATAAAGCAGAATTTGGCAAACTTTGCCTGAAAAGGGCAAGAGAGTAAATATTTTAGATTTTGTGGGCCATACATAGTCTTTGTCAAATATTATTTGTTTTGTATATATGAAAACCCTGTAAAAATGTAGAAATAACTACCCATTCTTAGCTTCCACAAACAAAAAACACGGCAAGGATCAGATTCAGCCTACAGGCTACAGATTGCTTTCCCTGCCATAAAGACATATATATAATATATATATACAACAAATGCAAATATGTAGAGAAATTCAATTTTTGAACCCAGTGAGGCATTTGTCTTTTCTTTCAAATGGTGACTTCAAATAAAAAGCTGCTAAGAAAGAGGTAGGTGAGGATAATATGGGGCCACTCACCCTTATGAATTTCAAGTCTGAAGCAACCTTGTTTTCTGATCTCTCTGTTAAAAACATTGGTTAATGTCTGTATGTCCACAATCCCTGTCTTTGGCTGTGGTGTCTAGGTAAAACAGACAGAGCACCAAATAAGGAATTGCACACGAACTGGAGACTGAGGCAGACTTCTGGGATTTTTAACTACCTTTCTAAATAACTTATTTATTATACTGTCTTATGCCTTATAAAAAAAACCATTCTTTGCCTTCAAATGAACTCTGTAAGTTGTCTTCATTTCTTTTGACCGTGAAGGGCTTCAAAAGTTAAGTTTATTAGACAACACCCTTAGTATTAAGCAGAGAGAGTGACTTTGACCAATTTGAATAAAAAGTTATACGCACATAGGATAATTCATAGATTTTTTTCTTTAAGCTAGACAAGAAGGGCAGGGACATGGGTAAGTCACAGACTTCTTGGCCAGGGAGGGGTTTTCAGATATTAGGATCTGCACTGCATTATACCCAGATGTTCTCTACTACCAGTTAAAGGCCCCAGAAGAGAATATGATTGATCCAGAGTGCATCACAGCTGTAGTCATTCAGTCAAGGAGATGGGAAGGAAGTATTTTCCCTTAAGGAAAAGAATGTAAAAACAATAACAAAATAATAAAAACAGATAAACAAGAAAAGAAAAATATATTCTTATAAGATTTTAATAACTACTCATTCTATTCAACAAAGTATGTAACTAGTTCTACCTAATAATATATAAGAAGCTACACCAGATTACTTTTAACCCTATTTCTTCTTGGAAAATCAGAAATATTAGCAATAGTTGTCTTTGGCAAGTGGTAGAGACTACTTTATTTTTAAGTCATCAAAAGTTGATCTGGAAAAGAGCAATTTTATACATAATCCAGACTGATAAACATGAAAACTGTTGCTTGTTTCAATAATAGGTTGGGACACCATAGTTTCTGGACCTCAAGACCACAAATGACTAGGTTCCAGATATTGAAAACTAACATGTCAGTTAGTGCCATTTCTTTGCCTTTCAGTTGCCTTATCATAAATAATATTGAAGGGCACTAAAATCAGAGGCCTCTTATGCAACAGCTGCTATTCATCCTTCAGTAGCAAACTCGTTCATTCTCATGCCAAGCTATCCTTTACCTGAAGGTTAGCTCTTTATCTTTTATTTAGTCACTATTAGGGTGTAAATAGTTCACAATCACTTCTAAATAATGACATTCTATGATATAGGCACATATTAATTTAACAAATATTGTGTGGTTTTGTCTCTCCCTAAAGTCTCAGAAATATCTGAGATTCTAATTCATATATTTATTCACACCACCTCATGACCTCTATCTTCTTTAATCATTTCAGACTTTGAGCTTTCAGATAGTGGTTGTGTAGTGCTTTAGACACTCTATTTGGAGAAAAGTTTCCTTTATGAAATTAACTGTAATGTAGATGTTAGTAGATGCTTGGCTAATTCTTTTTATTTATTTATTTATTTTGAGATAGGGTCCTGCTCTGTCACTCTTGCTGGAGTAGAGTAGCACAATCACGGCTCACTACAGCCTTGACCTCCTGTGATCAAGCAGTCCTACCTCAGCCTCTCAAGTAGCTAGGACTATAGGTGTGCACCATCATACCCTGCTAATTTTTTACTTTTTTGTAGAGATGGGGTCTCCCTATGTTGCCAGGGTGATCTCAAACTCCTGGCCTCAAGCAATCCTCCCATTTCGGTCTCCCAAAGTGCTGGGATTACAAGTGTGAGCCACAACACCTGGCCTGTGTTTAATTCTCTGAGTTATTTTTTACCCCTGTTGTGTAGTACAAATATGTCTTTGTAAAATTAAGTGTATCTAAGAAAGATTAACCATTCCATAGCAATGGAGAAAAAATAAGGGTATCCTTGTATCCCCAATTGTGAAAGGAATCCTGCGTAGTTTCTTACTTCAGCATACCTCAAGTCCTCTGTGGGAAACTTCAGAAAGTCATTTGACTTAACATAAGTATCTGGGTTGTATTTTGTATATTGTGAAACTCTAATAGCCTCTTTATGGGTGTGGGACCAGAGCATAAAGGAACACACAGTTCTTCTATGAATCTCTGGGGGGCTATTCCATTGGAAGAATCCATGCCTACCAGTACTTTGTAAGGCCAGAATCTTCCTTATAGCATTTATTCTGGAAAAAAGAGAAAAGCTCTATATCATTTCTTAGGAAAGGAGATCATGAAGAAAAGAACACTGCTCTAGATTCAGACTGACGCATTTAAATCCTGGTCCTATTTATTAGCTGAATGACCTTGAGCATAGGATTTTATTTTTCTGAGTCATAATTTTCTTCTGTCTGCTTGGGTAATATCCTACCTAAAATGTTGTTATGAAGATTAAATTACATAACACACAGGGAAACTGGCACAAGGTAGGAAGAGCTCATTAAATTTTAGCTAGATTTTCCCCCTCAATTTCTTGAAAAATTTGAGATTAGTATCTTCTCAGAATTTATGTAAGATGAAGAATGATGAAGCAGCATGCCTTCTCCTACTGTGAAATGTCACCTATGTCAAGATTACATTGCAATGTAGAAAGGTAATATTGGATAAACCTCTTGTGTTTTAATTAAAATCTATTATTGATGGTCTCCTTTTTATCTTTAATTTGATCTTCCTAACTTGGGACTCAAAAAATACATAACTGCTTAGGGTCTCTGCAGTTAGCTTGAACCACAGTCTGGAGTTCTTGAATCCTAAATCTAAAACCTTAACAGGTTTTATTGCAATGAGATATTTTGCTTCCTTTCAGTAAAATAAAAGATTACTTTTAAAGCAACTTACAAGGCAGACACTGGACCCAAAACACAGGTTAGTTGTTTTAAAAAATAAAAAAAAAATAAAAGATTACTTTTTTCAAAATGTTGAGGGGATTATGGAAATGATGGCCTTTTACCCATGGTGTTGACTTATGCTACGCCGTAATAGAAAGGTGGAATTCTTCAAGAAACATGGTTTCTTAGCCAAGTTTTCTCCATATTCCTCCCATGGCTACTCCTGCCTAGACTTTGGTATTTCTTATGCCTTTTAGCACCTTCAAGAACCTCTATAAATGAACCACTATGTATTCAAACAAGACTACTAGATTATCCAATAGCTTCCATGGTGAAAAAAGTAATAATAATAAT
>PVKV010030208.1:0-22566 GCA_004027835.1 Alouatta palliata | reverse complement strand
TCAAGCAATTCTCCTGCCCCAGCCTCCCAAGTAGCTGGGACTACAGGCACGTGCCACCATGCCCAGCTAATTTTTTTGTATTTTTAGTAGAGACGGGGTTTCACCATGTTGACCAGGATGGTCTCGATCTCTTGACCTCGTGATCCACCCGCCTCGGCCTCCCAAAGTGCTGGGATTACAGGCGTGAGCCACCGCGCCCAGCCTACTTTTTTCTTTTTAATGACTTTTTATACTTTTTCCTGCCCTTGAATACATACAATTTTGTGCCTTTTGATTTTCAAACCATGTGAATGTATCCAATATATCTTCAAAAGATCAGCAACTTTTCACTTCTGGGTATATGACCAAAAGAAGTGAAAATAGGGACTCAAATACATCTTCGTTCACCCATGTTCATGAGAGTGTTATGCACTCACAACAGCCAAAAGGAGGAAGCAACCCAAGTGTCCACTGACAGATGGATGAATAAACAAAATGAAGTAGATCCTTACAAGAAAATATTATTCAGTCTTAAAAAGGAAGGAAATTTTGACACATGCTACAACATGGATGAAACTTGAAGACATTACAGGGCCAGGCGTGGTGGCTCATGCCTGTAATCTCAGCACTTTGGGAGGCCAAGGCAGGTAGATCATCTCAGGTCAGGAGTTCGAGACCAGCCTGGCCAACATGGCAAAACCCCAGCTCTACTGAAAATACAAAAATAGCCGAGCATGATCTCATGAGCTGAGATCGCATCACTCAACTCCAGCCTGGGCACCAGAGCAAAACTCTATCTTAAAAAAGAAAAAGCCAATCACAAAATGACAAATGTTGTATGATTCGTCTTATATGAGGAATCATATAAGACTATGTTTAGAATAGTCAAAATCACAGAGACAGAGAGTAGAAAGATGGTTGCCAAGGGGTGGGAGCAGGGGGGAATGGGGAGTTAAATGTTTAATGGGGACAGAGTTTCAGTGTGGGAAAATGAGAAAGTTCTAGAGATGGATGGTGATGACAGTTGCTCAACAATGCAAATGTACTTAATACCACAGAACTGGTTACAGTGGAAAATGTTATGTTATGCATATTTTTCCATAATTTAAAAAATCAGCAACTTCTAGCTAAACACAGTGGCTCATGCCTGTAATTTAGCACTTTGGGAGACCGAGACAGGCAGATCCCTTGAACACAGTAGCACAAGACCAGCCTGGGCAACATGGCAAGAACCTGTCTCTACAAAAAATATAAAAATTAGCCAGGTGAGGTGGCATGTGCCTGTGGTCCCAGCTACTCAGGGAGCTAAGGTGGGAGGATCGCCAGAGCCCAGGAGATCAAGGCTGCAGTAAGCCATAATCACAGCACTGCGCTCCAGCATGAACAACAGAGCAAGTTCTGTCTCAAAAAAAAAAAAAAAAAGGGCCGGGCATGGTGGCTCATGCCTGTAATCCCAGCACTTTGGGAGGCCGAGGTGCGTGGATCACGAGGTCAGGAGTTCAAGACCAGCCTGGCCAAGATGGTGAAACCCTGTCTCTACTAAAAATACAAAAAAAAAAAAAAAAATTAGCCAGGTATGGTGGTGGGCACCTGTAATCCCAGCCACTCAGGAGGCTGAAGCAGATAATTGCTTGAACCCGGGAGCTGGAGGTTGCAGTGAGCCGAGATCGCGTCACTGCACTCCAGCCTGGTAACAGAACAAGACTCTGTCTCAATTAAAAAAAGAAAAATCAGCAACTCCTGATTCTGACATTGCAATAGGCTCTGCCTAATAGGTAAGCAATATTCCCCACTTGACTTCCATGTCAGCTTTCTAAAGGTTTACGCTCTTTGAGTACACCTTTGAGTCTTTCTCCAGCACACATCTTTCCTAAGTGTTTCCCAGTAATTTTCTGTTCACCTCCCTACTAAGCAAGACTGGTACCATGAACTTCTTTTTCAAGAAGCCCTTGCAGTTATGGTAATTGGGTTCATTTAATTACAGTACAGTAAAATTTCAGGTTCCTCAAATACCACTCTAAGCTTTTCAAGGTTCTCCTTCTCTTTGACCCCCCTTACCCCTCTCCCATCACTTCTGGCCTTCGGAGCTAGAGAAACCCAAAGCAAGCAGTGGATAGTTTGTTCTTCCTTATGCAGGCATCAGTGTTGGCTCTCAATCTGGCCCTTAACCCGCTTGTCATGCCATGTGACCCGTACTGTTTACTACCGTCTCAGCAGCCACAGGCAAAGCTTATTATTACACAAACCCCTGATCACCAAACCACACATTCTGGCTGGCGGGTCTGCTCTGAAGAAAAAGCATTCCTGTTTCGGCCATGGCGTACCCTCTAGTTCACCTGTGCTGTTATAAACAAATCCAGGCTTGCTTAGAAACAGGCTTTAAACAGTAGTTTTAAATCCTATCATTTCGGTAAAGAAAGACTCCATCGTAAAAACAACACTAACACAATAATGAATATTGACACATATTTACCAACCAGTGCCAAGTCTGACCCCAAACCTTCTCACTTGAACTCCAGGAATGGACTTAAAGGCTTTGTGTCATTCAGGCTTGGACTGCTATAGTAAGAGCTCAACTTGATTCATCAGATTAAGCTAAATACATAGTCTTGGGTGTGGGTAGTATTTACATTACGGCTCCTTCCTCTCCCAATTTAGGGAGAGAGCAGGAGGGAGGAACGGAAAGATCACAACCTTCATTTCTCATTAGTTTCTACAGGAGTTAAGGTTTCCAAAAGGCTGATTCTCAGCACTAGGAACTGGCACTCCCTAGCAACTTCTCAAAATAGAAATGTCAATGAGTTTCTGTTCTCTTCCACTTCACTGTCCAGGCCTGGCTCTCCCAGTCTCATCTGATGTCAAGTCACCACAAACGAGGGGCATGGTGGTCTGGGGGTTGAAGGGCAGTTAACTCTCAGTTATTTACAGGCTGATAATCAAGAGGATGATTTGTACTTCACCTTCCTGGTCAATGCACTGCTCCACAGTATCCACCAGTTTCCCTGTTTGCAATTTTGACAAAGAGAACCAGTGAGCAGGTAAGGTAGAGCTAATAAGCAGCTAAGACTTCCAGTGTCTGAGGATGTTATCTGAACGTGCTGTCTCTCATTCTAGGGTTAACTGTAGTCTGCATTCCAATACGCTGTGATCTTTACAGTGATTTTCAAACTTTTTGATTCCACAGATCACTTTTATTTGACTTTTTTTTGGAGACAGAGTCTTGCTGTGTTGCCCAGGCTGAAGTGAGTGCAGTGGCATGATCACAGCTCATTGCAGCCTCAACCTTCTGGGCTCAAGGGATCCTCTGGGCTCAAGCAGTTCTCTGGCCTCAATCTCCCAAGTAGCTGGAAACACAGGCACAGGCCACCATGCCCAGCAATTTTTTTTGTTTTCTTGTCACTGTGTGGCCCAAGTTGATCTCAAACTCCTGGGCTCAGGCTATCCTCCCACCTCAGCCTCTCAAAGTGCTGGGATTACAGGTGTTATTCTGACTCTTTTGAACCTTACTAGTTGCCATTGCTTTAAATGTATTTATTTATTTGTATTCTTTTAGTTCTGCCTGAGAATCTAAATTATTTTTTTTTTTTAACTACCACTTTAGAATTCCAAGATCGGCTCTTCTTTTGCCAAAAGTACTATAAAGAGATACCACAGTGGTATCTTCTTCCCTCCTCAGTGGATCTCAAGCTTTGTCTGCCTCCACGCTGTTCTTGTACCCAATGCATTCCTGTTAGTAACATCTCTAATGACACTCTCATGGTTCCCGAAGACCAAGGAAGAGGCAGACCTTCCTCATACTCTGCCTCTCGCTGCCCTGAGAATCACTGAAATAATTTATGCTTCCAATATAGACACAGACCATAAACATTAATACAAGAAGTCCACCAGAGAACTACCTGCTAGCTGCTTAAAATTAATGAATGCAGGCTGGGTGCAGCAGCTCAAGCCTGTAATCGCAGAACTTTGGGAGGCCGTGGCAGGCGAATCACAAGGTCAGGAGTTCGAGACCAGCCTGACCAATGTGGTGAAACACTGTCTCTACTAAAAATACCAAATTAGCTGGGTGCGGTGGCACCTGCCTGTAATCCCAGCTACTCTGGAGGCTGAGGAAGAAGATCCCTCGAAGTCAGGAGGCGGAGGTTGTGGTGAGCCGAGATTGCGCCACTACACTTCAGCCTGGGTGCCAGAGCGAGACGCAGTCTCAAAGAAATAAATAAATAAATAAAAATTAATTAATGCAAACCAGGCATGAAGAGCCCCGTAAATACCAGACAGCATAAGACGATCCTACACACACCATCGTTTTTAATGCCCACAACCACCCTGCAAGAGGCTGGGTGGGGGTGGGGGGCAGAGGTCAGGGAACTCGATTTTCTCAGGTCACACCTAGGCAACAACGGGCTGTAGCGGATAAAGGACTCAGGCACCTGGACTTTCAGATTCTAGTCTGGCTCTAGGTGACCCTGGCCTTGCCTCCACGAACAATCTCCACATCTGTAAAATGAAAATGTTAAAACTGCCCCCTCCCTGCTTCCATCTTCTAAGATTACCTACGGAACAACTCACCTATGTCACTAAAGCTGAGCATCTTGGTGAGAAAGTATCCTTCTCTCCAATGCATACACTCATATACCAGAAGGAAAACCGATTCCTTAGAGAGCGCTCCCTCCTTTTTTCCCCCAGGAGCCACAAAAAAACTCAGGGGAGAGGGTGGGATGTAGCAGCACGTGACCAAGGCAACGCCAAAGTGCAGCCCGCGGTGTCACACACCAGTGAAAGAAAGAGCGGGGCTCTGCTTGCATCTGGCGCTGGGCAGCGGGCAGGGGCCGCATCGTGGTATACAAGGGACCGGGAGACCTGGGCTCCAGGGGTGTGCGGCACAGGAATGAAGGCATACATAGCTCAGGAGTCACTTTATCCGATGGTGATGATGGTGAGCCTGTGGTAGCTTCTGAGGAGCCTGAAAACACTTCTGGAAAGGCGGAAGGAAAAGAAAGCACGCTCCAAACTGCAGGATCAGGGAGGGCTGCCAGAAACCCCTCGGGCGGCTCCATCCAGCTGAGGACCGCCGCGCGAGGACCCCGGGCGGCTGCGGAGAGCGCGCGCAGGCGGGACAACGGTCTTTATTTGGGTCGGGGAATGAGGTCTCCCAGGGACCTCGAAATAAATACTCAGGGCGTCGGCGTTGGGAGACCTCTGGGCCAGGGCCCAGGCACGACAGACCTGGGGCAGGGATTCTTTGTTGGCGAGAGGCTTTATTTCTGGCGACAGACCCTACAATGGACCAAGCCAGGGATGAGAGCAAGAGTCTGAAGACTCAGGGGAAGGCAATGGTCAAGAGCTGGAGACCAGAGCCAGTCCCTGGACTCCCCCTCAGGAGGCATCCCCTGAAGCCGTTCTCTGGGTGCAGACCCCAGACTCCCCTCTCCTTGACCAAGAATCCAGAGGACGCTCAAGCCCTAGCCCCACGCCCCCTTGCTTCCCACTTTCGGGCCATGGGCCTTCTCGTACTCACCGGGGCCCAGGGGCCGGTCTTCCTCGCCCGCGTCCTCTCCCCTCCCAGCCCCCTCCTCACTTCACGTCCCCTCCTCCGGGGGCCGCAGCCATGTCCGTTACTGGCAACTCTAAGGGTGCTTGCCTCTCTTCCGGACAACGGAGGCCCGGGCCAGAGAGCTAAAGTTCAGGCCATCGATTGGTCAGAATTTGAGAATGGGAGGGAATTGTGGCTTCTTATTGGCTACGCGGCATGCTAGGCTGTAGCTGCACCCGCCCCTCTGGAAGCCTGGCGGAATTAGGTGCCGAATGATGCGGCCGGGAGGATGAAGAGCCACTGTCTTTTCCTGGGCGTAATGCTCAGGCAGTTTCCAGTCCAGAAGGCCTGACCAGAGGGCACGGCTTTTCGCTCCGATTCATTTTCTTACAGAATTATTCTAAAAATCTAGACGGCACGCCCCCCTTCTTTTCCTTTCTTTTTAAAATAAGCCCTTTGCAGAGCTCCCGGCCTCTCTTAAGTTCTTCTAAGCGCCCTCCTTGTTACCGGGAACAAATGCCCGGAGACGCCTTGCTCCGAGGGGCCTTGGAGGAACTCCCCCAGGAAGAATATTGCGTCCAACCAAAGCTAGAAAATCTAAAGCAATACTGCAATTCCTCTCCCGCTTCCAGCTCGGCTGAAATCTAAAGGGAAAAACAAGTTAAAATTTTTTTTCTAGATAATTAGAGAAATCGCCAGGGAGACCTCTCTTGGGAAAACAAAGCAAGCCTGTGTCAGTATTTACTTCTCTTTTCCCAGAGATCTAAGTCTAGAAGTCTTGTTTAAAAAAAAAAAAAAAAAAAAAAAAAACTTGATTATAAAATTGGGAAAAAGCCGAGATTGGCCCTGTGAAGTAAGAGCCCCTTCCTGCCCACATTCATGAATTTAATTATGTAATTAAAATCCCTTTCTCAGCTGGACAAGAAGATGGCATTTTAGTACCTAATTTTGTATAATGCAATTTAGCTGTTGCCTAAAACACCATTAGAATCAAGTCACTACCCCACACGCAAAAAGCTATAGCTCACCTTTGCAAATAGGCAGGTCCAGATCTCTCTGCCTGATGTTCAGAGCCCTTCATAAATTTGCTCAGACCTCAGACATACATTTCCAGGTCTCACTACCCACAGGCTAACCTATTTCTGCAGCCACATAGATTCACCACCATTATTCAAACATGTCAGAGACCTTTCCACCTCTGCTCCTTCATAAGGTGGTTCCCTATCCTTTGCAGATTCTTTCTTTTTTTTTTTTTTTTTGTTTGTTTGTTTTTAGACGGAGTTTTGTTCTTGTTGCCTAGGCTGGAGTGCAATGGCACAATCCCGGCTCACTGCAACCTTCACCTCCCAGGTTTAAGTGATTCTCTCGCCTGAGCCTCCTGAGTGGCTGGGATTACAGGTGCCCGCCACCATGCCCTGCTAATTTATGTATTTTTAGTAGAGACAGGGTTTCACCGTGTTGGCCAGGCTGGTCTTGAACTCCTGACCTCAAGTGATCCACCCGCCTCGGCCTCCCAAAGTGCTGGGATTACAGGAATGAGCCACTGTGCCCGGCCTGATAGTTATCAGTAAAGCCAGCATGCAACTAAATACTTGTTCATCCTAAAGGCCCACCTCAAATGCTACCTTCCTTGACTTTTTTTTTTTTTTTCTTGTATTTAGGTATATATGTATGTATTTTTAGAGCAGGGTCTCACTCTGTCACCCAGGCTGTCAAGTGCAGTGGTGCCATCATAGCTCACTGCAGCCTCAAACACCTGGGCTTAAGCAATCCTCCCACCTCAGCCTTCTGAGTAGCTAGGCCTACAGATGTGAACCACCACATCCAGCTAACATTTTTAGTTTTTTTAGAAATGGGATCTTGCTGTGTTGTTCAGCATAGTCTCAAACTCCTGGCCTCAAACTCCTGGCCTCCTGGCCTCAGCCTCCCAAAATGCTGGAATCACAAGTGTGAGCCACCACTCCCAGCCTTTCCCTGGCTTTTAGTCATTGACTCTGTATACAATCTGTGCCTCGGCTGGGCACGGTGGCTCATGCCTGTAATCCCAGCACTTTGGGAGGCCGAGGCAGGTAGATCACTATGTCAGGAGTTCAAGACCAGCCTGGCCAACATGGTGAAACTAAAAATAGAAAAATTAGCTGGGCATGGTGGCATGTGCCTGTAATCCTAGCTACTCAGGAGGCTGAGACAGGAGAATTGCTTGAACTGGGACCCAGGAGGCTGGGGTTGCAGTGAGCCAAGATCGCACAACGGCACTCCAGCCTCGGCTAGGGAGCAAGACTCCATCTCAAAAAAAAAAAAGCTGTGCCTCCTTCTCTGGGTCTGTATTGCCACCTTTGCAAAAGTCTGCCTTGTACAGCATGGTTCTCAAACTCCCTGCAGGCAGCTGGCTTATCTTGGCAGTTTCCACAGCACCTTACTTGCTGCCTTGTGTCTGGGCACGGTGGCTCACGCCTATAATCCCAGCACTTTGGGAGGCCGAGGCAGGTAGATCACAAAGTCAGGAGTTCAGAACCAGCCCGGCCAAGATGATGAAACCCCGTCTCTACAAAAATAATAATAACAAAAAAATATATATAAAAAAATTTTAAAAATTAGCTGGGCATGGTGGCAGGTGCCTGTAGTCCCAGCTACTCAGGAGGCTGAGGCAGGGAAATCACTTGAACCCGGGAGGCGTAGGTTACAGTGAGCTGAGATGGTGCCATTGCACTCCAGCCTGGCAACAGAGAAAGACTCCATTTCAAACATAAATAAATAAATAAAATACACTAATGATAGCTGATGGGCTAAAAAAAAAAATTGCAAAATAAATCTCATAGTGTTTTAAGAAAGTTTATGAATTTGTGTTGGGCCGTGTTCAAAGCTGCCCTGGGTTGCATGTGGCCCTTCGGCCTCGGGTCAGACAAGCTTGCCTTAGTTGATGCTGTTTTTTGAGCCTGAAATGCCCTTCTTGCTTTCTTCCTTCCTGGTTGACTGCATAGCATCTTGTAGGATCAGGTTGTCTTCTCCCTGCTCTGTTTTCTTACAATTGCCTGTGAATATCTGCATCACCTTACTTACCACATTGTTTTATATCTTTGACAGGAAAATAATTATTAATAACGCATAAGTATCCACAGTCTCTTTTCCTCCTCCCACCTGCTAAGGAGGATTCTGTTAGGACCTGTGATGCTCCCAGATCATTGCATGGTATCAGAATAATAGGTGAAAGGTAGGCTTGAGAAAAGCTGAGCCTTGGGTAATTTGACTTATTTTAGATGGCATGGGCAGTTACCAGCAGATGAGAGAAGATGTGTTTTAAAAGAGGGCAGAGAAGCTGGGCGCAGTGACTCACTCCTATAATCCCAGCACTTTGGGAGACCGTGGCGGGTGGATCACCTGAGGTCAGGAGTTTGAGACCAGCCAGGCCAACATGGTAAAATCCCATCACTACTAAAAACACAAAAATTAGCCGGGCATGGTGGTGGGTGCCTGTAATCCCAACTACTCAGGAGGCTGAGGCAGGAGAATTGCTTGTGAGGTTGCAGTGAGCTGAGATAGCGCCATTGCACTCCAGCCTGGGCGATAGAGGGAGACTTTGTCTCAAAATAAAAAAATAAATAAATAAATAAAATAATGAAAGAGAGCAGAGAGAAGAGTGAAGAGAGAAGAGCCAGGATGGTCTGGATTAGGGAAGAGCTAGAGAAAGTTTGGAGGGAGGGAAAAGAAAGGCTTTAGGGCAGAGTGAGAAATACTTTGGCCAAATGGGTGAAATGTGTTTCCCCTATTGCTCTGATGCTATACAATAATTCGATAACCTAACAGGTGAAAACAGTTGACCAGGCACAGTGACTCATGCCTGTAATCCCAGCATTTTGGGAGACCAAGGTGGGCAGATCACAAGGTTAGGAGTTTAAGACCAACCTGACCAATGTGATGAAATCCCATCTCTGCTAAAAATACAAAAATTAGCCAGGTGTGGTGGCATGCACCTGTAATCCCAGCTACTCAGGAGGCTGAGGCAGGAGAATCACACCATTGCACTCCAGCCTAGGTGACAGAGTGAGACTCCATCTCAAAAAAAAAAAAGGTCTCCTCCTTTGCAAACAAGATGAGGGAAAGAGAAAGAGAAGTGAACAATATGATTTTAAGAAAGTTTCTCATAAATAATTTATGTAATTCCCCCTTTGACATTTTTCTCAAGAGACTACAATGAGATCTGAAGTTGCTCTGCAGTTATTTTTGGATGCTAACACATGGTTCTTTGTATGTGAGTCCTCCATGATCCTGACTAGATTATTATTTTTTTTTTGAGATGGAGTCTTGCTCTGTCTCCAGGCTGGAGTGCAGTGGCGTGATTTCAGCTCACTGCAACCTCTGCCTCCCAGGTTCAAGCGATTCTCCTGCCTCAGCCGCCCAAGTATCTGGAACTACAGGCACGTCCCACCACACTCAGCTAATTTTTTTTTTTTTTTTTTTTTTGAGGAGGGTATGGAGTTTCACTCTTATTGTCCAGGCTGGAGTGCAATGGCGCGATCTCGGCTCGCAGCAAACTCCACCTTCCAGGTTCAAGCCTGCTTCAGCCTCCTGAGTAGCAGGGATTACAGGCATGTGCCAACACACCCAGCTAATTTTGTATTTTTAGCAGAGACGGGGTTTCACCATGTTGGTCAGGCTGGTCTCGAACTCTTAACCTCAGGGGATCAGCTCGCCTCAGCCTCCCAAAGTGCTGGGATTATAGGTGTGAGCCCCTGCCCTGACCAGTATTTTTTAGGCACTTCCTTTCTATTGACTCTTTTCCCCTAGCCATATAAATATTCATTGTTCTCCTTTCTGATTAAAACAAAAGGAGGAGGCAGTGGAAGTATCAAGAGGAAAGAGAAAGAAAAGAGAAGGGATGAGGCCGGGTGCGGTGGCTCAAGCCTGTAATCCCAGCACTTTGGGAGGCCGAGGCGGGTGGATCACGAGGTCAAGAGATCGAGACCATCCTGGTCAACATGGTGAAACCCCGTCTCTACTAAAAATACAAAAATTAGCTGGGCATGGTGGTACGTGCCTGTAGTCCCAGCTACTCGGGAGGCTGAGGCAGGAGAATTGCTTGAACTCAGGAGGCAGAGGCTGCGGTGAGCCGAGATCGCGCCATTGCACTCCAGCCTGGGTAACAAGAGCGAAACTCCGTCTCAAAAAAAAAAAAAAAAAAAAAAAAAAAAAAAAAAAAAAAAAAAAAAAAAAAAAAAAAAAAAAAAAAAAAAAAAAAAGAAAAGAGAAGGGAGGAAGTAGGAGCAGGAAAAGGTGGAGAAGACCTTCAACATTAGACAAACTGGACCATGCGACACTCCTCTGCTGTGCAGCTAATGAATCAATCAGTAAGTGAACCCCTTCAGTGACACGTCTTGGTTACACCAGCCAATGTATTAACACCCAGTGACTTCAGCTCAGCTGTTACAGTAAACAGAGAATTACTGTTTCCTTCCTTCTGTGACCCTGTGGAATATTTACAAGACACAGCTGAAAACTTCATTGTGACATGGTATTAAGATACAGGTTTCGGTGGGGCGGGGTGGCTCACGCCTGTAATCCCAGCGCTTTGGAAGGCTGAGACAGGTGGATCATGAGGTCAGGCATTCGAGACCAGCCTGGCCAACATGGTGAAACCCTGTCTCTACTAAAAAAAAATACAAACAAATTAGCTGGGTGTGGTGATGTGCACCTGTAATCCCAGCTACTCAGGAGGCTGAGGCAGGAGAATCACTTGAACCCAGGAGGCAGAGGTTGCAGTGAGCCGGGATCACGCCACCACACTCCAGCCTGGGGGACAGAGGGAGACTCTGTCTCAAAAAAAAAGAAAAAAAAAAACAAACCAGATACAGGTTTCAAATGTTGTTCAATCAGTCTGGAATAAACCCTTTCAAAACTGACCAGGGTTAGGGTGATCAGCCCGCCTCAGTCTCCCAAAGTCCTGGGATTACAGGCATGAGCCACCACACCTGGTCTTATTTTTTTAATGAGTACAAACAGGGTTTCACTATGTTGACCAGGCTGGTCTTGAATTCCTGGTTTCAAGCAATCCTCCCACCTCAGCCTCCCAAAGTGCTGGGATTATAGACGTGAGCCACCCTGCTCAGCCAAGAAAGGAGGTTTTACAGTAATCGCAGCAACCCAGGCGCTGTGCTAAAGTGGCAGCACCTGGGTGGCAAGAATAGATCTATTCAGACCGGGCACAGTGGCTAACATCTGTAATGCCAGCACTTTGAGAGGCTGAGGCTGGTGGATCACCTGAGGTCAGGAGTTTGAGACCAGCCTGGACAACATAGTGAAACCCAATCTCTATTAAAAATACAAAAATTGGGCCGGGCGCGGTGGCTCACGCCTGTAATCCCAGCACTTTGGGAGGCCGAGGCGGGTGGATCACGAGGTCAAGAGATCGAGACCATCCTGGTCAACATGGTGAAACCCCGTCTCTACTAAAAATACAAAAAATTAGCTGGGCATGGTGGCACGCGCCTGTAGTCCCAGCTACTCGGGAGGCTGAGGCAGGAGAATTGCTTGAACCCAGGAGGCGGAGGTTGCGGTGAGCTGAGATCGCGCCATTGCACTCCAGCCTGGGTAACAAGAGCGAAACTCCGTCTCAAAAAAATATATATATACAAAAATTAGCCGGGCCTGGTTGCGGGTGCCTGTAATCTCAGTTACTCAGGAGGCTGAGGCAGGAGAATTGCTTGAACCCAGGAGGCAGAGGTTGCAGTGAGCCCGAGATCATGCCACTGCACTGTAGCAGGGAGGGGGGGAAGGGAGCCAGTGGAGAGGTAAGGAGAGGAGAGGGCAGGGGAGGGGGGAGAGGAGGAAGAGAAGCCAATGCCAGCCATGGTGGTTCAGACACTAGCTGAAAGGACAGCCAGCCCTACTCCCACCCCAGGAACTTTATCTGGCACTTTATTTCCCAAATACCAATCCCAATCATCTCTGCCTGGCATTCTGGACTCATTTTTGCACGGCTTCTTAGTATTTAAGGTGTAAATATAACTTCATTCATTAAATTTTAAGCTCTTTGAGAGCATGGATAGTGCCTTACTACTTTTTAATTTCCCCCAGATTATCAGAGGGATTGTTGACATATATTTGTGTCCTAACGATGACACCAAAATTCCTCCTGGGGAGGAAACTGTATTTGTTTAGGAAAATCACTGGTAAATATTTTAAGAAAAGATGAGGCGCATAGCCCAGGTCAACATGCATCCAAGCAGTAAGAGAATGAGCCCAAATGCTCTACAGTTTATGTATTTATTTTTATTTTATTTTATTTTTTGAGATGGAGTCTCACTTTGTCACCTAGACTGGAGTGCAATGGCGTGATCTTGGCTCACTGCAACCTCTGCCTCCTGGGTTCAAGTGATTCTCCTGCCTCAGCCTCCTGAGTAGCTGGAGTAGCTGGGACGATAGGCTACTACACCTGGCTAATTTTTGCATTTTTAGTAGAGACAGGGTTTCACCATGTTGGTTAGGCTGGTCTCAAACTCCTGACCTCAAATGATCCACCTACCTCAGCCTCCCAAAGTACTGGGATTACAGGTGTGAGCCACCACTCCTGGCCTATTTATTTATTTATCTGTTTATTTATTTTTTGAGACGGCGTCTCACTCTGTTGCCAAGGCTGGAGTACAGTGGCACAATCTCGTCTCACTGCAACCTCCACCTCCCAGGTTCCAGCGTTCCTCCTGCCTCAGCCTCCCAGGTAGCTGAGATTACAGGCACCTGCCACCACACCTGGCTAATTTTTGTATTTTTACTAGAGACAGGGTTTCACCATGTTGCCCAGGCTGGTCTTGAACTCCTGACCTCAGATGACCTCCCAAAGTGCTGGGATTACAGGCAAGAGTCACCATGTCTGGCTATAAATGGTTGCCAGGGGCTGGGGTGTGGGAAGAATGAGGAGTGACTCTTTTTTTTTTTTTGAAACATTCTCTCTGTGTTGCTCAGGCGTGCAGTGGTGCAATCTCGGCCCACTGCAACCTCTGCCTTCCTGGTTCAAGCAATCCTCCCACCTCAGTCTCCCAAGTAGCTGGGATCACAGGCATGTGCCACCATGCCCCGCTAATTTTTGTATTTTTAGTAGAGATAGGGTTTTGCTATGTTGGCCAGGCTGGTCTAAAACTCCTGACCTCAAGTCATCTGCCCGCCTCAACATCCCAAAGCACTGGGATTACAGGCATGAGCTCACCCAGCATGCATTTTAAAATGAACCAAAAATTTAGAATTGGAAGAGAAAGAGAGGAAAGAGCAGAGAGGAAGGCTGAGCCATGTGTAAGGAAGTTGGAGCCTGAACTGTGGAAATGAGGGGGACTTCGGGGGAAAAATTGCTGACACCAAATTTCAAGCTGTTCATGTTTCTACAGTATAAATCCCTGCATCTTCCCAACTGTTCTACAGAGATCTCCAAATATATAGAAACCTTGTGTGAACGGTTGGTTTAGTGACAAGTGGCAAGGGTATGTTTCTCACCTCAATCTGTGCTCCTAGATAAGGAACTAGACCCGTGGGATGGTGGGAGAGATGGGGTTTTGCCATGTTGGTCAGGCTGGTCACAAACTCCTGACCTCTGGTGATCCGCCCGCCTAGGCAACCCAAAATGCTGGGATTACAGGCGTGAGCCACCACACCCAGCCTCAGAAGTCTTTCTTATTTTGTATTTAGTTTTATTTTTTTGAGACAGAGTCTCACTCTATTGCCCAGGCTGGAGTGCAGTGTCACGAGCTCAGCTCACTGCAACCTCCGCCTCCCAGGTTCAACCAATTCTCTTGCTCAACCTCCTGAGTAGCTGGGATTACAGGTGCGTACCACCACGACCAGCTAATTTTTGTGTTTTTAGTAGAAATGGGCTTCACCTTGTTGGCCAGGCTGATCTTAAACTCCTGACCTCAGGTGATCTACCCACCTTTGCCTCCGAAAGTGCTGGGATTACAGGCGTGAGCCACTGTAATCAAAGAAGTCTTTCGAATGGGGTTTAAGTAGCATTGTCTAGATCTGTAAGGGCCAAAGAAGCCCCCTGCTGAACCTAAACCACATTTACACAGCTGCCTCTGGGGTCCTCTAAACTGAGTTGGTTCAACCTGGTAGCTGATGGGAGGAGGTAGCTGGGTTCCTCCCAGGCCAATAGAACACGGGCTCATCTACAGAAGGAGATACGTTGGTTGAAACAGGATGGAGAGTATTCAGGAAGCAGTAAAACATCGTGCAGGTGAGCACTGTGTGTCAGCGACAGGTCAGGACCTTGTACGGTAACAGACATGCTTCCTGAAAGTTACAGCTATTTTTGGCTCACCTTTCTCTGCTTTAGAAATACTTTGTTTTCTGGCCAGGCACAGTGGTTCACACCTGTAATCCCAGTACTTTGGGAGGCCAAGGTGGGTGGATCACCTGAGGTCGGGAATTCAAGACCAGCCTGACCTATTATCAGGAGAAACCCTATCTTTACTAAAAATACAAAATTAACCAGGTAGGGTGACGCATGCCTGTAATCCCAGCTATTCACGAGGCTGAGGCAGGAGAATGGCTTGAACCTGGGAGGCAGAGGTTGCGGTAAGTCAAGATTGCGTCATTGCGCTCCAGCCTGGGCAACAAGGTCGAAACTCCATCTCAAAAAAAAAAAGAAAAGAAAAAAAAAAAGAAATGCTTTTTTCTAAGAGGCTGAGGCAGGAAGATTGCTTGAGGCCAGGAGTTGGAGGCCACAGTGAGCTATGACAGCTCCAATACACTCCAGCCTAGGCAACAGAACAAGACCCTATCTTTAAAAAAAAAAAAAAACAGCCTGGTGTGGTGGTAGGCACCTGTAATCCCAGCTGCCTCTCCTTCGCAGGAAATGGCACTGCTGAATACCCAGTTGCTTCAGCCAAAACCTGGCATCTTTGATTTCTTCCCTTGCCTCCCTTGTCATGTTCAACCGTCAGCAGGTTCTGTGGGCTCTAACACCAATTACAACCCTAATCTGTCCACTTCTGTCATTTCCAACTCTGCGACGTGGGTCCAGGCCATACACCTGCTGTACTAGTTTCATAGCTCCTAAGTAGTGCTCGCTTCGGCAGCACATACACTAAAATCGGAATGATACAGAGAAGATTAGCATGGCCCCTGCAGCAAGGATGACATGAAAATTTGTGAAGTGGTCCATATTAAAAAAAAAAAAAATAGGCCGGGCGCGGTGGCTCACACCTGTAATCCCAGCACTTTGGGAGGCCGAGGCGGGTGGATCACGAGGTCAAGAGATCGAGACCATCCTGGTCAACATGGTGAAACTCCGTCTCTACTAAAAATACAAAAATTAGCTGGGCGTGGTGGCACGTGCCTGTAGTCCCAGCTACTTGGGAGGCTGAAGTTGGAGGATTATTTGGGCCCAGGAGGTGGAGGTTACAGTGAGCCTAGATCGCGCAACTGCACTCCAGCCTGGGTGACAGAGCGAGACCCTGTCTCAAAAACATAAATAAATACACATAAATACACATCTTTGTTTCCTGACTTACAGGAAAAGGAAAGGAAAAAAAAATTAGAGAGGGGGAAAAAAACCCAAAACAATACACATCTATTATCTCAGACAGTTTCTGTGGGTCAGGAATCTGGGAGCAGCTCTGATGGCTAATCCTGGCTCTGGGGTCTCTCATGAGGTTAAAGTCGAGATCTCAGCCAGGGCTGCAGTCATTGAAAGGCTTGGCTGGGGCTAGGACACCCAAGGTGCCCCACTCACATGAAAAGCTAATGCTGGATGTTGACAGGAGACCTCAGTTCCCCATCACATGGACTCTCCACTAGGCTGCTTGAGTGTCTCAGGACATGGCTTCTGGCTTCCCCCAGAGCAAATGATCCAAGCAAGAACAAGGAGGAGGCCTCAATGTCTTTTAGGATCTATCCCTGGAAGTCATATCCCATCATTTCTCTAATATCCTATCAGACACAGGACAGCCCTGTTCAATGTGGGAGGGGACCACACAGGGAGTTAACACCAAGAGGCAGGATTGGCTGGGCTCAGTGGCTCACACCTGTAATGCCAGCACTTTGGGAGGCCGAGGTTGGTGGATCACTTGAGGTCAGGAGTTCGAGACCAGCCTGGGTAACATGGTGAAACCCCATCTCTACTAAAAACACAAAACTTAGCCAGGCATGGTGGCACAAGCCTGTAGTCTCAGCTGCTTGGGAAGCTGAGGCAGGAGAATCACTTGAACCTGGGAGGCAGAGGTTGCAGTGAGCTGAGATCGGTCCACTGTACTCCAGCCTGGGCAACAAAGTGAGATTACGTCTCAAAAAAATAAATAAAGTAGGGATCACCGGTGGCCCTCATGGAGCCAGCTGTCACATGTGACCTGCAGGCCCTTCCTGTTTCCATCCTTGCTTCCTGCCACTCCTTGCCTCCAGGCTCAACATATTCCAGCCCCACTGGCCTTCTCTCTTTTCCTGCAACATACCTGGTGTGTTCCTGCCTCAGGACCTATGCAGCAGCTATTCCCACAGCCCGAATATCTTCCCCAGGAGGTTTCCAGAATCAGAATGTCCCCTTCTCTGAGCGGACTCCCTTGACTCTCAAGCTAATATGGTCCCCAGCTTCCATCATACTGACTTTTTATTTTTTCAGAATACTGATCTTTGCCTGCTCCATTTGTTTGTTTATTTGTTCATTTCCAGTCTTCCGCTACAAGATATAAGCTTCCTATGAGCAGGAAATTGTGTCTATTTTGATCATTGCTGTTTTCCCAGCACTGAGAGCAGTGCCTGGCACAGATTCATGTAACTGACAAGGTCTCATGCAGTATCCCACAAGGACATCCACGTACTTCTGACTTCATGCTTTCTAAGCATTCTTTTGACTCAGCTTCTTGAGTGCCTTAAAACCACCGAGGGGGTATCCTATGAGACACTTATCAGTAGTAATAATGATACAATAATAATATCAAAAATAGTTAACCCTTATGTAGGGCTTACTATGTACTACACACTGTCCTAAGTGCTTTACATAACTATTATGAACATTTCAGAAATGAAAAAATTGAGACCAGAGTCTTTTTTTAATTTAATTTTTTTTTTTTTTTTTTTTTTTTTTTGAGACGGAGTTTTGCTCTTGTTGCCCAGGCTGGAGTGCAATGGCGTGATCTGGGCTCACTGCAACCTCTGCCTCCCGGGTTTAAGCGATTCTCCTGCCTCAGCCTCCCGAGTAGCTTGGATTACAGGTATGCGCCACCATGCCCAGCTAACTTTGTATTTTTAGTACAGACAGGGTTTCATCATGTTGCCCAGGCTGGTCTTGAACCACTGACCTCAGGTGATTCACCTGCCTCAGCCTCCCAAAGTGCTGGGATTACAGGTGTGAGCCACTGCACCTGGCCTCAGTCTTTTTTTTAAAACCCTTTTCCCGTTTAGAAGAAAAAGTGGGCTGGGGGTGGTGGCTCACATCTGTAATCCCAGCACTTTGGGAAGCCAAGGCAGGCAGATCACAAGGTCAGGCGTTCGAGACTAGCCTGGCCAATATCGTGAAACCCTGTCTCTACTAAAAAAAAAAAAATACATGGGCATGATGTTGGGTACCTGTAATCTCAGCTATTCAGGAGGCTGAGGCTGGAAAATCTTTGAACCCCGGAGGCAGAGGTTGCAGTCAGCAGAGATCATGCTATTGCACTCCATCTAGCCTGGGCAACAGGGTGAGACTCTGTCTCAAAGAAAAAAAAAGGAAGAAAAAAATGCAGCTTACTGCCAGCACTCATTTAATTTTACATAAACATGCTCTTTGAGGCTGAAGGATATCTGACTTATTTTCAATGTGAAAATAAAATATAAAAACTATTCTTGGATTTATTTCTAAACAGAACTAACATCAGAACTATCTGAAACATCTGAATTTCAGAAAAATCAAATTCAGCAAATAAATCTTTGGTCAACAACTGTTCAAGAACATGTTAATATCACTTGTAGGAATGCTATGTTTTCTAGGATTTGACTTTTTCAGAGATCGAGAATTTATTTATTTATTTATTTTTGAGACAGAATTTCACTCTTCTTGCCCATGCTGGAGTGCAATGGCACAATCTTGGCTCACTGCAACCTCTGTCACCTGGGTTCAAGCAATCCTCCTGCCTCAGCCTCCCAAGTAGCTAGGATTACAGGCACTCGCCACCACGCCCAGCTAATTTTTTGTATTTAGTAGAGATGGGGTTTCCCCATGTTGGCCAGGCTAGTCTCGAACTCCTGACCTCAGGTGATTTGCCCGCCTTGGCCTCCCGAGTAGCTGGGATTACAGGCAACTGCCACCATGCCTGGCGAATTTTTGTATTTTTAGTAGAGATGAGGTTTCACCATGTTGATCAGGCTGGTCTCAAACTCCTGACCTCAGGTAATTTGCCCGCCTCAGCCTCCCACAGTGCTGGGATTACAGGCGTGAGCCACCGTGCCCAGTCTTTTTAATTTTTTTAGAGACAGGGTTTTGCTCTGTCGCTCAGGCTGGAGTGCAGTCACACAACTGTGGCTCCTCTGCATTCCTACGTTGGTCTTTCTCTCTCCCTCCCTCCCTCCCTTCCTTCCTTTCTTTCTTTCTTACTATATTTTGAGAGGGAGTCTTGATCTGTTGCCCAGACTGGAACGCAGGGCTACAGTCTAGGCTTACTGCAATCTCCGCCTCCAGGTTCAAGTGATCCTCCCACCTCAGCTTCCCAAGTAGCTGGGATTACAAGTGTGCAGCACCACGTCCAGCTAATCTTTGTATTTTTAGTAGAGACGGGGGTTTCACCATGTTAGTCAGGTTGGTCTTGAACTCCTGACCTCATGTGATCTACCCTCCTCAGCCTTCCGAAGTGCTGGGATTACAGGCATGATCATTTCTGGCCTATTTTTTGTTGGTTGGTTTTTGAGACAGGGTTTTGCTCTGTCACTCAGGCTGGAGCGTAGCAGCACAATTGTGGCTCCATGGCAGCCTCAACCTCCCAGGCTCAAGCAATCCTCCCACCTCAGCCTCCCCAGTAACTGGGACTACAGGCAGGTGCCACCATGCCCAGCTAATTTTTAAAATTATTGTTTATTTATTTTGAGACAAGGTCTTGCTCTGCGTTGCCCAGGCTGGAGTGCAGTGGCACAATTATGGCTCACTGCAGCCTCAACCTCCCAGGCTCAAGTGATCCTCCTACCTCAGCCTCCCAAGTAGCTGGGACTACAGGTGCGAGCCATCACACTTGACTAACATTTTTTTTTAGTTTTTGTAAGAGATGAGGTTTTGCCATGTTGCCCAGGCTGGTCTCAAACTCCTGGGCTCAAGCAATCTGCCCTCCTCAACCTTCTTAAGTGCTGGGATTACAGGCGTGAGCCTTTGTGCCCAGCCTCATGCATCAGTCTTAAGATTCTTGGTTAGCACAGTTAGCGCCTGCCTGACGCTACACTTCTGGGTACACTCAAATCTGAGAGGTGATGAGTTGCCCCTGAGAAGGAAGATGCCCCCAGAGGAATAACCGTTGCCTGTTGCACTTCCCTATGGAACGTCATTTCCCCGTATGGTTACTCCTCCTTGTGTAAGGGGAGTGATGGGTTTGTATCAGTTCACCTGCAGCTTTTTGCCCAGGATCCTTTCTGATCAAGGGCAGGAATTTGCAGTGTGACTGGCTGGTGTCTGGAGGTGCTGTCAATATCTGGGAATATGATATTCCTGTTCAAAACAATTGGTCAGGCTGGGCATGGTGGCTCACACCTGTAATCCCAGCACTTTGGGAGGCCCAGTTGGGTGGATCACCTGAGGTCAAGAGCTCAAGACCAGCCTGGCCAATGTGATGAAACCTTGTCTCTACTAAAAAAAAATTTTAGGCCAGGCACGGTGGCTCACACTTGTAATCCCAGCACTTTGGGAGGCTGAGGCAAGAGAATCACTTGAACCTGGGAGGCAGAGGTTGCAGTGAGACAAGATCGTGCCATTGTACTCTAGCCTGGACAAAAAGAGGGAAACTCTCTCTCTCTCTTTCTTTTTGTTTTTATAATTTTAAAAATAAAAAATGACCGGCCGGGCGAGGTGGCTCACGCCTGTAATCCAAGCACTTTGGAGGCCAAGGCGGGCGGATCACTTGAGGCCAGGAGTTCAAGACCTGCCTGAACAACATGGTGAAACCCCGTCTTTAAAAATAAAAATAAATAAATAAATAAATAAATAAAAATAAAAAATGAAAGACAGGTATACCACCCCAGTCAAACTCCCCACCTGGCACTGTCCCCCGAGCGGGCCAGGCGCTTGGCACCAGAAGCCTTTTTTAGTCAATCTTCCAACAAAAACTCTGTCTCAAAAAATAAATCAATAAATAAAAAATTTTAAAGTACAGGTTTAGTAGTTTTTGTTTGTTTGGTTTTTGAGACAGAGTCTCACTCTGTTGCCCAGGCTGGAGTGTAGTGGCTCTATCTCAGCTTACTACAACCTCTGCCACTGGGGTTCAAGTGATTCTCCTGCCTCAGCCTCCCAAGTGCCTGGGACTACAGGTACCCAACACCATGCCTGGCTAATTTTTGTATTTTCAGTAGAGACAGGATTTCACCATGTTGACCAGGCTGGTCTCCAACTCCTGACCTCAAGTGATCCACCTGCCTTGGCCTCCCAAAGTGCTGGGATTACAGGCATGAGCCACCATTCCTGGCCTCTGCATAGTTTTGACAATCCCTTGCGAGGTTGGTGGTGTCAGATGTCCAAGTTGTCACTGTTCCTTACTTGCCACCTTCTCCAGGTGAGGGGGTGGGATCAGGGGTCAGTTGACACAGCAATGACTGTGTGAGCGATGTCAGTTAATAAATGCAGGTGCCCTCCCTGGGAAAGCAGTTCTCCTGTGCTCAGGAGTAGACAACACTGTGGCCGAGCAGTTTGTCTTGGAAGAGAAGACCAAGGAACACAAGTTGTTGCCTTGGTTTTGTTTGATTTTATCATGGGGTGTGGTTAGCGTGTGGTTTAGAAGTGAATGAACTTTAGAACTCCTTGGAGCTGGGCGCCGTGGCTCATGGGCCAGGTGCAGTGGCTCACACCTGTAATCCCAGCACTTTGGGAGGCTGAAGCAGACAGATCACCTGAGGTTAGGAGTTCGAGACCAGCCTGGCCAACAGGGTGAAACCCCATCTCTACTGAAAAAAAAAAAAATTAGCCAGGCAGGGTGTCGCATGCCTGTAACCCCAGATACTCAGGAGGCGGAGGCAGGAGGCGGAGACAGAGGTTGCAGTAAGCTGAGATTGTGCCACTGTACTCCAGCCTGGGCAACGAGAGTAAAACTCCATCTCAAAAAATAAGAGGCCAGGCGTCGTGGCTCACGCCTGTAATCCAAGCACTTTGGAGGCCAAGGCGGGCGGATCACCTGAGGTCTCAAGACCAGCCTGACCAACATGGTGAAACCCTGTCTTTATTTTTAAAAAAGGAGCGGTGTGAAGAAGAAGACGCGAGAACGACCCCTGGACCGACCAAAGCCCACGCGCCGCTGCATCCCGCGCCCAGCGCCTACGTCCTGCCGCCGTCGCCACCATGCCCAAGAGAAAGGCTGAAGGGGATGCTAAAGGAGATAGAGCCAAGGTGAAGGCCAACCACAGAGAAGATCCGCGAGGCTGTCTGCTAAACCTGCTCCTCCAAAGCCGGAGCCCAAGCCTGAAAAGGCCCCTGCAAACAAGGGAGAGAAGGTACCCAAAGGGAAAAAGGGAAAAGCTGATGCTGGCAAGGAAGGGAATAACCCTGCAGAAAACGGAGATGCCAAAACAGACCGGGCACAGAAAGCCGAAGGTGCTGGAGATGCCACGGGAAGTGTGTGCATTTTTGATAACTGTGTACTTCTGGTGACTGTACAGTTTGAAATACCATTTTTTAGGTCGGGCGCGGTGGCTCACGCCTGTAATCCCAGCACTTTGCGAGGCCGAGGCGGGTGGATCACGAGGTCAAGAGATCGAGACCATCCTGGTCAACATGGTGAAACCCCGTCTCTACTAAAAATACAAAAATTAGCTGGGCATGGTGGCACATGCCTGTAGTCCCAGCTACTCGGGAGGCTGAGGCAGGAGAATTGCTTGAACCCAGGAGGCGGAGGTTGCGGTGAGCCGAGATCGCGCCA
>PVKV010030207.1:0-22567 GCA_004027835.1 Alouatta palliata | reverse complement strand
TTTTTTTTTTTTTTTTTGAGATGGAGTTTTTCTCTTGTTGCCCAGGCTGGAGTGCAATGGCGTGATCTCGGTATACCGCAACCTCCGCCTGCTGGGTTCAAGTGATTCTCCTGCCTCAGCCTTCCGAGTAGCTGGGATTACAGGTGCCCACCACCACACCCAGCTAATTTTTGTATTTTTAGTAGAGACGGGGTTTCACTATGTTGGCCAGGCTGGTCTGAAACTCCTGACCTCATGATCTGCCTGCCTTGAACTCCCAAAGTGCTGGGACTACAGGTGTGAGCCACCTACTCGGTGGCTGAGATGGGAAGGACTACAAGTGCATGCCACTATGTCTGGCTACTTTGCAGGGGGAAGATGTTCATAATTTTCCTGTTGTGACTATGGATTTATTATTTTCATCTTGTAATTCTGAGAGCCAGTTTTAGGTAAACTTTTCAAGTCTACCTTTTGAGGCTATATTATTTGGTACAGGCAAGTTCAAATTCATTATTTTTTGAAATACTTCCTTTGGTTCTTTTAAATACTGTTTTTCTTAAGTTCATTTGTTTTCTTTTTTTATTTTTGAGATGTTTTGCTCTGTCACCCAGGCTGGAATGCAGTGGTTCAATCTCTGCTTACTGCAATCTTTGCCCTCCAACCAGGTTCAAGTGATTCTCCTGCCTCACCCTCCCAAGTAGCTGGGAGTACAGGCGTGCACCACCATGCTGGCTAATTTTTGCATTTTTAGTAGAGACAGGGTTTCACCATGTTGGCCAGGTTGGTCTCATAAACTTCTGAGCTCAAGTGATCCACCCACTTCAGCCTCCCAAAGTGCTGGGATTACAGGCATGAGCCACCGTACCTGACCCATTTTTCTTTTTGATTTTTCTTCTGATTTGTTTTTTTCTGGCATGTATTATATATTTCTATCCTTTTATATAAACTTTCTATGTCTTGCTTTAAGTGTATTTTTAATGCACAGTGTATTACTTGATTATCTCTTATCTCATTTGAGAGTCTGTCTTTTAATAAGCATGTTTTACTTGTTTATTTTGTTTTGTTTCCTTTTTTTTTTTTGAGACAGAGTCTCTCTCTGTCACCTAAGTTGGAGTGCAGTGGCATCATGGCTTACTGCAGCTTCCCTAGGCCCATGTGATCCTCCCAAGTAGCTGGGACTACAGGTATGTACCACCATGCCCAGCCCACTTTTTTAATGTATTTTGTAGAGATGAGGTTTTGCCATTTTGCTTAGGCTGATCTTGAACTCCTGGGCTCAAGCAATCCACTTACCTCAGCCTCCCGAAAGTGCTAGCATTACAAGCATGAGCTATCTGGCCTGGCCTTTTTTTTTTCCTTCTTTAAATATAAGAGATTTCTTCTGTTGCCCATGCTGGCCTCGAACTCCTGGGCTTAAGCAATCCTCTTGTCTTCATCTCTTAAAGTGGTGGGATTACAGGCACGAGCCACCGAGCCTGGCCCCTATTTACATTTGTTATGATTTCTGATATATTTGGACAAATTTCTGTCATTGTTTTTGTGCCATCTGTCATGTTTCATCTAAGATTTTTGCCCCCTCTTTCCCTTGCCTTCTTTAAAAATCACATGTCAGTGTCAAGCATGCATTCTTTCGTGGAAATATTCCATTGAATTAATAAAGCTGATATCCACTTTTAGGACTTACACTCTCCAGTTTGCCACAGTCCCCACAGGGCTGTTTCCTGTATCTGTCTGATCTCTGTACTAAGTTCCATGATGGTAGAGTCCAGACTGTCTATTTCCTTTACCAGTACACTCCCGGCATCAGGCACAGCACTTTCAGGTAGCCAGTGAACACTTGACTGGTAAGTGCTCAATGAACATTTATTGAATGAATGAAGGGATGGATGGATGAATGAATAGCTGATCACTGGAATCATCTAGAAAGCTTTAAAAAATACTGATACCTGGCCCCCATTCTCTGGAGTTTTTGATTTGGTAGGTCTGATATGGAGCCTGGATATACATGTGTTAAGAGACTAACAAAAAATCCCCCCAGATAATCTGATTATCAGAGAAATTTGGAATAATTTAACCTCATGTTTTATGAGTTTTTCTACCTTGAGACACACTTACGACTCTTGCTTAATAATTGTGGAGCAACAAGCAGATAAATAGATCAGTGGGTAATCTATTTATCTACTTAATGTAGGGCCATGATTCCCCTAAAGCAGGGAAACACTACAATTTAGCTTTATTTATTTATTTATTGAGACAGAGTCTTGGTCTTGTTGCCCAGGCTGGAGTGCAATGGCAGGATCTCGGCTCACTGCAACCTCCACCTCCTGGGTTCAAGCGATTCTCCTGCCTTAGCCTCTCGAGTAGCTCGGATTACAGGCATGCAGCACGATGCCTGGCTAATTTTTATATTTTTAGTAAAGACAGAGTTTCTCCATGTTGGTCAGGATGGTTTCAAACTCCTGACCTCAGGTGGTCCACCTGCCTCAGCCTCCCAAAGTGCTGGGATTACAGGCATTAGCCGCTGCACCCGGCCCCATTTTTTATTTATTTTTTTAAGTTGGAGATAGCTGGTCATCACCATTTCGGTGACATCAAAGCAGCAATATTAAATTTTTTCTTTTTTTCTCACATAATAATTTCTACATTTTTTTTTTCATCTGCTCTGTAAGAGACAGTTTTCTGAGCATGTCTCTGCCTTTTCATTAACCATATAATTGGAAATAGCAAAAGGGGATTGAAGCATAGAATGACTGGTTGAACTAGAGACCTTGGGCTTTTCCTATTTCCTAAGATACTGATTCTCTTAGTTGACATTTATCATGGTTTATGGTTTATGAAATTGACTGTCATACAGACTCAATTTTGATTTTGGTCTGTATGTTGTACCCATGATGTTTTGTTTGAGTTAAGTCATCTGTGGAGTTAGGAAATTCATTTGCCTTTAAGGAGCAAACTTTGTGGGAATGTGAACCTTTTAGGGTTGCAGACGGTTGTTAATAAAACCTATGATTGAAAAAGTAGTTCATCAAGTTCCTTGCTGTCTGTATTGTGAAACTAAGCATTTGAGAACAACAGTCTCTCATAATGCTTTTTTTTTTTTTTTTTTTTTTTTTTTTTTGAATAGAGTCTCCTTCTGTTACCCAGGCTGGAGTGCAGTGGCGCTATCTTGGCTCACTGCAACCTCCGCCTCCTGGGTTCAAGCGATTCTCATGCCTCACCCTCCCGAGTAGCTGGATTTACAGACCTGTACCACCATGCCCAGATAATTTTTGTATTTTTAATAGAGACAGGATTTTGCCATGTTGGCCAGGCTGGTCTCAAACTTCTGACCTCAGGTAATCTGCCTGTGTTGGGCTCCCAAAGTGCCGGGATTCCAGGCATGAGCCACCTCGGGCCTGGCCTGTCATAATGAATTTTGACTCAGTAGGTAGTTAAGGAAAAATGTTGGCAGGAATGGTATTTTCAGATTTAATCAGGATAGAGTAAAGATAGTGTGGCTTTTTTACTTTTTAAATTTTAGTATTTTAATCTTGGTTATATTTTTTAACCTTTTAGTGCCTTGGTTATCCTGTTTTCAAAATGGAAATTATACATTGTATAGTATGAAATCTTAATTAATGGTTGCTAGTTAAGTGCTGTAAGCAACTTAGATGAAAGTCACTTTAGTTCAAAGTACTATAGTAATAATATTTTAAATAAGCAGTTTGAGAACTTTCTGTGGAAATGACTAACACCGGATTGTTGACTTAAATGCCATGATTACTTTGTGCTCTTTTGATGATGTGGGGTATGTTTGTTCCCCTTTTTGGGGATTGCCAGTCTCACCTGTGGAATTCACAAGTCCTTTTCTATCATTACTTGGCTTGGAAACTCAGTAAAGTATTTGCTTACGTTAGTAGTTCAGTGAGTATTACAGAGTACCTATCATGTGCAAGGCATTGTGATGGGAAAAGGCAGACCTAATAATGCATACTCTCCATCCACAGGGATAACTAGAATCTTGTGGCAATTAGCAAAGGGAAGTTTTTTCCCTCAGAAAATAGCTCCATTTGCCTTGCTGTCTGTCTTCTCCAGCTCTAACTTGACAATAAAAATGGTATCATCTTACATTTCCATAGTGTTTTCATATAAAACGTATCAGCTGATGCTTAAAATAAGACTTGGTCCCTCTGTTGTGTAACATATGAAAGACGGTTGAAGTTTTTTTTTTCTTTTTTTTGAGGTAGAGTCTGTCTTGAACTCCTGACCTCATAATCCACCTGCCTCCCAAAGTACTGAGATTATCGGCGTGAGCCAATGTGCCTGGCCAAGATGGTTGAAGTTTTAAAGCATTAAATAGTGTCTTTATTACCCTCAGGTCTCTGGGAAATGAAATATACCCCAACTTTCAAATATTGGCTTTTCTGGGATTCTGTACTTTGTTATCTTTGAAACACGTTCATAGACTCACCTAGTAGGCATTATTTTCCTTTCTCTAAGACCTTTACTGTTCAGTATGTTAGCCACTACCCACATGTATTTTTAAAACTTTGAATTAATTAAAATTAAAATAATTTTTTTTTTTTTTTTTAGATGGAGTCTCGCTCTTTTGCTCAGGCTGGAGGGAAATGGTGCAATCTCGCCTCACTGCAATCTCTGCCCCCTGGGTATAAGCAGTTCTGCTTCAGCCTCCCAATTAGCTGGGATTACAGGCACCTGCCACCACACCCGCCTCATTTTTGTATTTTTAGTAGAGATGAGGTTTTGCCATGTTGTCCAGGCTGGTGTTGAACTCCTGACCTCAGGTGATCCACCCACCTTGGCCTCCCAAAGTGCTAGGATTATAGGCATGAGCCCCTGGCCCGGCCTAAAAGAAATTTTATTTCAGATAAATTTCAGGTTGATTTCAGATAAATTTTAGGTGTTCAAGGGACATTTGTGGCTAGTGGATACAGTATTAGGCAACACAAATATAGAGCATGTTGTTACCCTAGAAAGTTCTGTTAGATAATGTAGTTCAGAATAAAGCATGCTATTCATTTTTATCTGCATTTCTTCACTTAAATTGGCTCTGTCCATCATATCTGTACTTTAAGCTACAATATTAGACACACCATGCTATGGTTCTAAGCCTTTTTCCATTTCTTAGTATTTTGCAGCTTTAAAAAATACTATTTTTTTTTGCTGTGCATGGTGGCTCACACCTGTAATCCCAGCACTTCGAGAGGCTGAGGCAAGTGAATCACCTGAGGTTGGGAGTTCGAGATCAGCATGACCAACATGGAGAAACCCCATCTCTACTAAAAATACAAAATTAGCCAGGTGCGGTGGCGCATGCCTGTAATCTCAGCTACTCAGGTGGCTGAGGCAGGAGAATTGCTTGAATCCAGGAGGCAGAGGTTGCAGTGAGCTGAGATTGCACTATTGCACTCCAGCCTTGGCAACAGGAGCAAAACTCTATCTCAAAAAAAACAAACAAAAAAAAACTGTTTCTTAATATAGTGCTTGGATTTTAATTCTTGTTCTCTATGATACCATATCATTCTATACCCCTGAATTCCCCATGATATGATATTATTATTGAGGACAAAGAATTGCATATAATATTCATTTATATGGTTTTAAAAATATTTATTGAGATACAATTCATGTACCATACAATTTACCCATTTAAAGTGTGTAATTCAGTGGATTTTAGTATATTTACAGAGTTGTGAAAACATCACCATAATCAATTTTTGAATATTTTTTTCAGCCCTCAAAGAATTTTTGTACCCATTAGCAGTTACTCCTCATTTCCTCCCAATGCCCCAGGCTCTAGGTAATCAGTAATCTACTTTCTGTCTCTATAGATTTTCCAGTTCTGGACATTCCATATAAATAGAACTGTAGAATATGTGATCTTTTTGACTGGCTTCCTTAGTGTAATGCTTTCAGTGTTCATCCATGTTGTAACATGTGTCAGCCTTTTGTTCATACCTTTCTGTGGCTGATAGACCACATTTTGTTTATCCATTCATCAACTGATAGACATTTGAGCCATTACTGTATTTTACAATCTTGTTTTTATTAAAATTATGTAAAGAGCTTAGGAAATTATCCTGTCATAAGGAAAAATAAGCAGACATGTTTAAGTTTTAATTGAACTTTATTGAAGAAATAAAGACTTCATATGTTTTCTAGACTTTCACTCCCTAGGTAATATAAATGAAGTAATCAAGTTTATGCTGTTGAAGAATAAGTATAAATAAGGCTTTTGTTACAGTTAATATGATCCCTGGAATATTTAGACTTTATTATGGTGAGTATCATTATTGCACATTTCATGTGGGTCACCTGGCTTTTTATTTGGTACAATGGTGGAGTAATTGTTGATGCACTGCTCACACTGTTCTCATTGCTGCTTCTTTCTAATTAAAATGAGTCCGTGGTTAAAATGGAAATAAAATTACAGCTCGATCACTACCTTAATTTGTGATAGACATCGCTGTGACTCTTGCATCAGTAACAGGCACCTGATCTACCACTCCATAATGAGGGACAGGACAGGGTCATCTGCACCACACCAGGAATAACTCTACTGCTTTCTCTCCAACTGAAGAAAGCATTTCTGGAACTCCTAAACCCAAGCAATCCTCCCACCATGGCCTCCCAAGTGTTGGGATTACAGGCATGAGCCAGTGCCTGGCCTTTGAAGACAGCATTTCTGCGTGTGACTGAGAGTTATGAGGAAATTCTTTGCTGTAGTATAGTTCATTTTTTAAAAAGCAGTGAAGTATTTTAGCAAGAGAGGGAAATGATAAAATCGACATTTTAAAACAGACTACTAGGCCAGGCGCCATGGCTCACGCCTGTAACCCCAGCACTTTGGGAGGCTGAGGCAGGCGGATCACCTGAGGTCAGGAGCTTAAGACCAGCTTGATCAACATGGCAAAACCCCATCTCTACTAAAAATATAAAAATTAGCCAGGCGTTGTGGCACATGCCAGTAATTCCAGCTACTCGGGAGGCTGAGGCAGGAGAATCACTTGAACCTGGGAGGCGGAGATTGCAGTGAGCTGAGATGGCACCATTGCACTCCAGCCTGGACGACAGAGAAAGACTCTATTTCCAAAAAAGAAAATACATTATTAGATGGCTGGGATACTGTTTCAAACCTTTTCTCTCCAATCCTCCAACACCCTCTTCTTTTTTCTCAATCTCATTTATGTTTTTTCACTCAAGAAAGTAGAAGCAACCTGAAGGGAACTTGCACATTCTCCCACTGCCCAGTCCGCCTGCCTGCATCTTTACCAAATACTTTCTCAAGGACATTACTTGAGAAATAACCAGAAGGAGCTGTTTCTGTCCTGTTTGCCCTTCCTCTTACCATGTTTTCACCAAGACTCACTCTGTGAAAGCTTCTCTTGTCAAGTCCATCGAGCTAGACAGGAAGAAAATTAGAAGGATGTAGAATCAAGAGAAGAAAATATTTAAAAATAAGATGAGATCAACTGTGTCAAATGCTGGTGACAGGTGGTTTAAAGGCTTGATGATTCCAGCAAACTGGCTTGTGCTCAGGACTCTAAACAGAGAGAAGTACAGTGATAGAGTGAATTACAGTGGTAATTCTGAAGCAGTTCTAGTTCTGATGCAAGAGTAGAGAGATAATTTGATTCCTGGGACCTTTATTTTGTTTTGGAATTTTAGTAACCCGTGGCAAGTGAGGGGAATCATACCTTTGTGAATGTTGCTGCATGGAAGTGCTCCCTAAGAAATTGTAACAGCCTTTATATGTTTGTGATAAAATATATATAACATTTACCATTCTTACAGTCTTGATTGTACAGTTCAGTGGCATTTGCTGTGTAACTATTGCCACAATCTGTTTCCCAAACTTTCTCATCATTCCAAATTGAAACTCTGTATTCATTCAATAGTAACTCCCAGTTTCCTCTCTTCTTCTCAAGCTGCTAATCTTTTTATTTTTTTATTTTTTTAAATTAATTAATTTATTTTTATGTATTTTTTTATTGCATTTTAAGTTTTTGGGTACATGTGAAGAACATGCAAGATTGTTGCATAGGTGCACGCATGGCAGTGTGATTTGCTGCCTTCCTCCCCATCACCTATATCTGGCATCCCTCCCCATGCCATCCCTCCCCAACTCCCCACCTCCTGCTGTCCCTCCCCTTTTCCCCCCCAGCAGACCCCAATGTGTGATGCTCCCCTCCCTGTGTCCATGTGTTCTCGTTGTTCAACACCCGCCTATGAGTAAGAATATGTGGTATTTGATTTTCTGTTCTTGTGTCAGTTGCTGAGAATGATGGTTTCCAGGTTCATCCATGTCCCTACAAAGGACACGAACTCATCGTTTTTGATGGCTGCATAATACTCCATGGTGTATATGTGCCACATTTTCCCTGTCCAGTCTATCATCAATGGGCATTTGGGTTGGTTCCAGGTCTTTAGCTGCTAATCTTAAATCTACTTTCTGCTTCTCTGAATTTCCCTGTTCTGGATATTTCATTTAAGTGGAATCACATAATAATTGTCTTTTTGTGTCTAGCTTCTTTCACTTAGCATAATGTTTTTAAGGTTCATCCATGTTGTAGTATGTAACAAATTTCGTTCCTTTTAAAGGCTGAGTAATACTCCATTATATGCACAGCCCCACAAGTTTTAAAATAGGCTTTATTACTAGTCAGTATTGTGTGTGTAAATTTTTTCATCTCCGTGGAAAATTCCTGTCTTTTTCATAGCTTGGTTCAGATTTGATTGTCTTTGATGGTTTTGGAGGTTTTTTTCCTCCCTTTCTTTTAAAAGACTTTAAGGACTGACTTTTTTTTTTTTTTTTTTTGAGATGGAGTTTTGTTCTGTCGCCCAGGCTAGAGTGCAGTGGCATGGTCTCGGCTTACTGCAACCTCCACCTCCCAGGTTCAAGCGATTTTCCTGCCTCAGCCTCCCGAGTAACTGAAATTATAGACGCGTGCCATCATGCCTGGCTAATTTTTGGTATTTTTAGTAGAGACAGTGTTTCACCATGCTGGTCTCAAACTTCTGACCTCATGAGCCACTGCGCCTGGCCAACATTTGCATAAGTAGAACTCCACATATTTATAGCCTGTGTATTTCTTTTAGTATTCAAATTCTGTATTTTCTTACTGTCTTAGTCTGTTCGGGCTGCTGTAACAGAATACCATTGACTAGGTGACTAAAGTGTAAGAGATTGATCCAGGGCTACACATTATGTAGTGGATAGAGTCTCCTCTCATGATTACTAGTCTGGTAGTCTCTTCACTGTGGAAGTACTTGTTAGTTTTTTTTTTTTAAATCAACTTTCAAGTATAATGTAAATATAATAAAATGCCAATAATTTAAATGTACAGTTTGATGAGTTTGCAATCACTACTCCAATCATTTCATCACCCCAGAAAGTTTTCCTGTCCAGTGAATCCCCCAGACCCAACTTCATATAAATTGAACTATACAGAATGTGCTTTTTGTGCTCAGCAGTGTTTTTGCGATTCACCTGTGTTGTTGTGTGCACTAGTAGTATGTCCCTTCGTATTACTAGCTGTTATTCCATTGTGTCAGTATATTGCAATTTGTTCATCCATTCATCTGTTGATGAACATTTGGGTTATTTACAGATTTTGGCTATTGCAAATAAAGCTGCTATGAACATTTAGGTATGAGTCTTTTTATGGGTATATACTTTTTATTTTTCTTGGGTAAATAGGAGTGTAATTGGTAGGTCATATGGTAAATATATGTTTGACTTCTATAAGAAATTCCTAAATAGTTTTGTGATATGGTTGCATTGTTTTGTATTCACACCAGCAATGTATGTGTTCTAGTTGTTCCACATCCTCACGAATACTTATTATTGTCAGTCTTTTTAATTTTAGTCATCTAGAGGAGGTAAATGGTATCTCATTGTAATGTGCTTTTCCCTGATGGCTAATGAGGTATAGCATTTATTTACATGCTTATAAGCCATTTGCGTATCATCTTTTGTAAGGTATATGTTTATATCTTTTGCCCACTTTTTATTGGATTGTTTCTCTTACTGAGTTCTGTTTTTAAAAAATACATTCTAGACTCAAGTTCTTGATGAGATAAATATACATATATGTAAAATAGATTTTGCCCAGCATGTGACTTTTCTTTTCATTGTTATTGTTGTCTTTTGAAGAGCAAAGTTTTAATTTTGATGAATTCTAATTTGTTAACTTTTGTATATTGTCTAAGAAGTATTAATGCAATGACATTGACTATGTAAAAAATCTGCAAAAACTAGTGTCATGCAAATTTTTTCCTTTTTTTTTTTTTTTTTTTTAGAATTTTCCTAGATTTAGCTTTTATATTTTGATATATGATCTATTTCAAAGTAATTTTTGTGTATCATACAGGGGTCTGGATTATTATTTTTCCAGATATCCAGTTGTTTCAGCACCATTTGTTGAGTGATACCCTTTTTCCATTGAAATACCTTGGTACTTTCGCTAAAAATCCATTTAACAAATAAGTGTGGGACTAATTATGGATTCCCAGTTTAGCTCTTGACCCTTAGGCCAGGCCAGTATTACACAGTGTTGATTACTGTAGCTTTATTGTGGTTTTTTTTTTTTTTTTTTTTTTGAGATGGAGTCGAGTGCAGTGGCACGGTCTGGGCTCACTGCAACCTTTGCCTTCTGGGTTCAAGTGATTCTCCTGCCTCAGCCTCCCAAAGTGCTGGGATTACAAGTGCCCACCACCACACCTGGCTAATTTTCGTATTTTAGGTAGATTTCGCTATGTTGGCCAGGCTGGTCTCGAATTCCACCCACCTCAGCCTCCCAATGTGCTGAGATGACAGGTGTAAGCCACCACGCCTGGTGATTATAAGTCTTAAAATTAGGTATAGTGTAAGTCATCCAACTTTGTTACTCCTTTGCAAAATTGTTTTGGCTATTCCAGATAATTTGTATTTCCATATACATTTTAAAATTAGTTTGTCAATTTCTCTAAAAATCTTAACTAGGATTTTAAGATTGTGTTGACTTTAAATCAATTTGGAAAGAGCTGATTACAACAGTATTAGACTTTCAATTCCTTAATTGGGTATATTTCTCCATTTACCTAGACGTTTACTTTCTTTTAACAATGTATAGTTTTCAATGTTGGGATGTTGCAAGTTTGGTAAGCTGTGTTTTTCAAGATCATCCATTCATCTGAAGATAAAAATTTCTTAAGCAGTGCTTTAGCTGCATCCTACAATTTTTTTTATATTGTGTTTTCATTATCATGAAATATTTTAAAATTTCCCTGGAGATTTCTTCTTTGGCCCAAGGATTATTTAGAAATATGTTAATTAATTTTTCAGTGCTTGGGAATTATTTTTAGTATCTTGTTAACTGATTGCTGGTTTCATTCCATTTACAGAAAACACATTCTTTGATATTTCAACCTTTAAATTTGTTGAGATTTATTTTTGGCATATGATTTATTTGGTGAACATTCCATGTATATACTTGTAAAGAATGCTTATTTTCCAGTTTGGGGTGCAGTTAATAGTCACATGTATGGTTAAAGTCAGATAAACAGAGCAGGGAAAGGTAGCAAGATTGAAAGTGATCAATTCTGGCAAATAGGAATGCTTCTCACAGGAGATAACACTGAGCTGTGATTTGAAAGGTAAGAGTACAGGTTGAATTTTTCAGACAAAAATACTGTGGGAATAGGCATTGGGCAGAGGGCGGCATGCATGAAGAAGGTCCAAACAACGTGTAAGTGATGGAAGTGATCTGCACAGTGTGGAGCTGTGAATGGAAAAGGTTGGCTCAGGTTGTAAAAGGCTTAGAATGACATGTTAATGAATTTATGACATAGCCATACAGAAAGTCCTCATTAATAATGTTGATAAAGGAGTAACTTTTATGCAGATGCAAATACATATGCCTATTTACCACTTAATAAAAGCAACAAAAGCATATCTAAATTTTGGGGAAAGGCCAGGCTCAGTAATTCATGCCTGTAATCCCAGCACTGTGGGAGAATCCCTTGAGACCAGCCTGGGCAACCCATGACTACAAAAAAATACAAAAATTAGCTGGGTCTGGTGGTGTGCATCCGTAGTCCCAGCTATTCAGGAGGTTGAGGCAGGAGGATTGCTTAAACCCAGGGATTTGAGGTTGCAGTGAGCTATGATCATGCTGCTACACTCCACCCTGGGCAACAGAGTGAGACTCTGTGTCCATATAAAGAAATAAATAATAATTCAGGGAAAGATTTTTCTTTTTTGAGAAATGACTAGCCTTTTTTATTTTTTATTTATTTTTCTTTTTTACTTTTTGTGTTCACTGAGTCATAACTAGCCATTTTTGAGGATGTAGTTTGTCCAAGTCAAGAATAATTGCTCTATCACTGTCAGTAACTCTGACCCCTGTCTTCCCATCATCTTCAACTTTTCCTCTCTACTTTCTTTTCATCACCATTCAAAACGTGCTTAAAACTCTGGTCTTAAAAGACAGACTAAAAAATACCTACCTCTGCCCTGTCTCATCTCCAGTTACTGCCATGTATTTCCCCTTTTCTTCATAGAATTTTCTGAGACTGCTGTGTACACAGTTCTGTTTACTCGCCCAGATTGCCCTTGCCAAAGTCTCCAATGACCTCCACCTCACTAAATCCAGTGGACATGTGCTAGAGTTCCTCTTACATTTTACCCACATTCAATACACATGACAATGCCTTCCTTCTTGAAGTACTTTCTCTCTTTGGTTTTTGTGATACCACAGTCTTTTGATTCATTCTTTTCCCCCTTTCCCAACACTGTTGATCCTTTACAGTCCAGTCTCTTGGTTTCTCATTCTCTGGCCAGCCACTGAATATTTAGTTCTTCTTCTGTCTGCATTCTCTCCTTAGGCTGTCTCATACACTCTGCGACTTCACTAACCAATGATATGCCAAGGAATCTCACTGTATGTTCCTAACCCATGGCTCTCCTTTGCCGTCCACACAGCTGCCTATTTAGTTTCTGTGATTGTATTTCCCACAGGTATTTAACTTGCCATCTTTCTCTTCCATACTCATTTTCTTCCAGTTTTCCATAGCAGTGAATTCTACCACTGTCTCTACTAACCCAAGCTAGAAACCCAGGAATCATTTTTTTTTTCTCCCTACATTTAATGCATTGTGAAGTCCTGTCCATTCTACTTCCTAAAGACTCTTTCTCTATCTCCCTATTACCCATCCCAAGAAACCATGAGCTCTAGGTTTGACTCTGCTGCAGTAGCCTCCTATTTGATCTTCCTGCATGTGCTCTGGCCCGTTTCTAATCCATTCTCAACACTGTATCTTTCAAGCCACATTATCTATATATTTTTTAAAACAATTAATAGACTTTTTTTTTTAAGAGCCATTTTAGGTTTACAGAAAAATTGCTCAGAAAGCATAGAGTTCTCACATAATCTCTCTTCACTTTCTCCTGCTATTAATATATTGTATTAATGCAGTGCATTTACTACAATTGATGAACCAATATTGATACATTAATAATTAAAAGTAGATAGTACATTAGGGTTTATTTTTTATGTTTAATATTCTGTGAGTTCTGATAGATACATGATGACACATGTCCATGTCCATCATTACTATTATCATATAGATAGCTCATTTCTTTTTTATCTTTGAATATTATTCCATTATCTGGATTTACCACAGTTTACCCATTCACTTGTTGAGGGACATATTGTTTGCTTCTAAGTTTGACTGCAAACATTGATGTGCAGGTTTTTGTATGCACATAGTTTAAACTTATTTGAGTAAACACCAAGAAACACAGTCGCTGAATCATATGGTAGGAGTGTGTTTAGTTTTGTAAGGAACTGCCAAACTGTCCCCCACGGTGGTTGTACCATTTTGCGTTCCTGAGAGTTCCTGTTACTCCACATCCTTGCTGGCATTTGGTGTTATCAGTATTTTATATTTTAATCACTCTCGGAGGGGTGTAGTAGTATCTCATTGTTGTAATTTGCAGTTCCTTAAGGACATATGATGTAGAGCATGTTCTCATATGCTTATTTGCCATCTGTATATCATCTTTGGTGAGGTGTACATTTTTTGCCTATTATGTAATTGGGTTGCTTTCTCACTGGGCTTTAAGAATTCTTTGTATATTTTGGATACCACTTCTTTCTCAGGTATGTGTTCTGCAGGTATTTTCTTCATCTGTGGCTTGTCATTTTAGTCTCTGAAAAATGTCTTTAATAAAGTCTAGCTTCGTCAGTTCTTTCTTTGATGGGTTGTATTTCGGTGTTGTATCTAAAACAGCGTTGTCAAACCCAATGCTGCCTATCTTCTAGGAGTTTTATAGTTTCGGATTTTACACGTAGGTCTGTCATCCCTTGAGTTAATTTTTGTGAAAGGTTTAAGGTCCATGTCTAGATTCGTATTTTTACTTGGGCATATGTAGTCGTTCCAGGACCATCTGATGAAAAGACAATCTTTGCTCCATTTTGTATTGCCTTTGCTCCTTTGTGAAATATCGGTTGACTATTTGTGTGAGCACATTTCTCGGCTGTGTACTCTGTCCCATTGATCTCTTTATCATTTCTTTTGCTAATATCACAATGTACCTTAAAATTTTTTTTAAACAATGTTTTTGTTGTTGTTTTTGAGATAATAGGGTTTCATTCTGTTATCCTGGCTGGAGTTCAGTGGTGCCAGCATGGCTCACTGCAATTTTTTTTCTGGGCTCAAACAATCCTTTTGCCTTAACCTCCCAAGTAGCTGGGACCACAGGTGCATGCCACCACACCTGGCTAATTTTTTAATTCTTCATAGATACAGGCTGGGTATGGTGGCTCATGCCTATAATCCTAGCACTGTGTGAAACTGAGGCAGGAGGATCACTTGAGGCCAGGTGTTTGGGACAGTTTGGGTAACATAATGAGACCCTGTCTCTTAACCAAAAAAAAAATATATATATATTTTTTAAATTTATTTTTGATAATTTAATGAGCTTACCAGAAATCTGAATACGGAACTGGTTGTATTTATGCGCCATGGAACAAGGGAAGTCCTCATTTGGTGTGTTCTCTGATTATTATACAACACATGGAATAGGATTTAATTCTTGATGACACATTTTAGACCAACATTGACAGAGTAGGAGATGTTCAGCGTGTGTAGCCCTGTGGGAGAGTAGAATTCTGGATATGGAATTCCATAAGTGAGGACTCCAACGTGGCTTTGTTACATATTAACTGGCTAAGTTTTCTCATGTTTAAAGTGAAGATAATGTCTGCTTCCCAGGATTATTGTAACATATAGAGGAAAACATATTTCTAATGAAGTGTTATACAGATGAAAGGAAATCCCATTTATTTGATAAGGGGACTTGAAGAAACCCTTTTTTAATTTTTAAACTGGAGAAGAAGGGATTTTCGTGATGAAGCATGATGACAAAGGCAAAAGCAGCTACTGTTTATTAGGTAATAACTGAAAGGGCTAGGCACCGTGCCCAACAACCTTGATATTTGATAGAGGTCATCTCCATTTCAGCAGATTTGACATTTAAGACTTATGCTATCTGTTGCTATTTACACGTTAAACAAAAATTTTAAAGCACATACTCTATGTAGAGCAAAGTACTGCATTCTAACAAATACCAAGAAGAATCGTACTTGATCATGCCAGCAAAGGAGACAAATATGGACTCCAGTACTTTTTTTTTTTTTTTTTTTTTTTTTTTTTTTTTTTTTTTTTTTTTTTTTTTTTTTTTTTTTTTTTTGAGATGGAGTTTTGTTTTTGTTGCCCAGGTTGAAGTACAATGGCAGGATCTCGGCTCACTGCAACCTCTGCCTCTGGGGCTCAAGCGATTCCCCTGCCTCAGCCTCCCAAGTAGCTGGGATCATAGGCACACACCACCACGCCTGACTTTTTTTTTTTGTATTTTTAGTAGAGATGGATTTTCACCGTGTTGACCAGGCTGGTCTCGAGCTCCTGGCCTTAGGTAAACTGCCTGCCTTGGCCTCCCGAAGTGCTGGGATCACAGGCATGAGCCACTGCACCCAGCCGGACTCCAATACTTTTAGGAAGTCAAAGTCAGCATGAAGAGGGTCTGGGTGAAGGGGAACAACACAGTGAAGGGAAGACTTGGTTATGGGTGGTGGGTGCTCTGCATGAATCGCTGGTATTAGTGCGTCTGCTGCTATGCTACAGTGAGGCTGCCCTCAGTGGCTGGGCCTGGCAGCTAGAGAACAGGCAGTTCCATCTGTGTGTCTGTTGACCCCACACAGGGTAAACCAGTAGATATGACATTGTAGTCGCCTTAAGTTTTAGAATATGCGGTTTTATTTAGTACCCTCTTTTCCTCTACCCCATGTCAATTGGTTAGGCTTTAAAACCACACCATTCTAGTATGCTTCACTTGTTCTATTTAGCTCTAAAACTTCACACTGTAATTCATGTTCATTTTAATGAACGTCAGAGGCCCTGGAAATGACCAAAGCGGGGCTGGAGTTATTGTGATAGTACATGAGTAATGGTTTTCTATCTGCCTCAAGACTAATCATTCAGATGGATATTTTAGATCTGATGCTGCCTCTTCATTTTTTTTTTTTTTTTAACATTTCCACATGTTTTGGCCAATATCCTCCTAAAATTAGCATAAGTAAGTATATATCTATGCAAAGTCATCTGTTCAGGTACTGTTATATTTCATTCATTTTTCTGGTAGTCCCCCCTTGTCTTCAGTTCAAGACAGTGTCTGAAGAACAAGGTATATGCTTCTCTGGCAAAAGATTAGCCACTTTCTCAATTCAGTGAAAATGATGAGTCAGCTGGTGTACACATCAGTGTAATAATGCCAAGCCTTGATATGCCTGTGTTTCTTTTTCTTTTCTTTTCTTTTTTTTTTTTGAGACAGTGTCTCCCTCTGTCACCCAGGCTGGAGTGCAGTGGCCCGATCTCAGCTCACTGCAACCTCCACTCCCGCGTTCAAGTAATTCTCCTGTCTCAGCCTCCTGAGTAGCTGGGACTACAGGCTCACACCACCATGCCTGACTAATTTTTGTATTTCTAGTAGAGACGGGGTTTCACCTTGTTAGTCAGGCTGGTCTTGAACTCCTTACCTCAGGTGATCCATCCACCTAGGCCTCCCGAAGTGCTGGGATTACAGGCATGAGCTACCGTGCCCCGCCCTGTTATGCCTGTGTTTCTAAGAGTATGGGTTAATTTTAGAACTACTTTCTGGCTCAGGTTTAAATTAGGAAAGGTGAGTAGATTTGGGACAATTAATCAGACCAGATGTGGTTTGTCCTTGGGCTGGCAGTTCCTCCAGGATGTTTCAGAGCTGTTCAGGCTGGATCACTACTACAGTGTTCTGTTAGAAGGACAAAGATGGAAGTAACAGATATTTCTCCCTATGTTCATAAATTTCGTATCTAACTTTAAACCATACATGTCTGAGGGGAAGGAATTTATAGTTTGGTTCATTCATTCATTAAGTTTGAGTCCTTACTGTTTATAAAATAATGTGAAGATATAAAGATGAATTACAGAAGGATTTTGCCTTCAAGGAGCTTGGTCTTGTTGGAGAATTAAGATAGGTATATAATTAGCCATAATCCAAGGTAACAAGTGAAATGTACCACATAAACATGCAAATCAACATCATGAAGATTCTGAGGAGAAAAATAGTTGTTTTCATTAATTCATAGAGATTGTGTGATAGATAAGGTGGTGGAATCAGGGATGACAAGGGATCATAGAAGTGATTCTTTAGGGCAGAAGGATGGAAAGATGAGTAGAGTTGGACATACAAAATGCAGGAGAAAGGCTATGCAAAAGATAGGACGATACTGAACAGTGACCTAGAGATGAGAAAGTGTGGAGCATATAAAGGAAAGAGGAAGAAATCAGTACAGCTGGACAGCAGCATACGTGAGTGATAATAAAATTAGGTTGCAGAGGTAACTTTGTAGTAAGATGAAAAAAATGATTGGCATATAAGAATGGATTTGTCATTTAAAACCTACGTTCCCACCCTGGGAAGGTACAGAAAGAAAACACTTTCACCATGACTGTGAGAAATAAATTAGTAAGGGGAGCCCCAACATCCTTGAAGTACTCCCGTCACTCTTCTGTGTATGCCAGACGTTACAGTGGGAACTCTGGCCACTGAACTAGGAAACCTAAATGCAATGGCAATAATTGGATCCCAGGGTGGCAGGAGCCAAATGGTGGCAGCCAGTCAGCACAAGCAAGGCAGATGTGATTACCGTAGTGAACTGCAGAGTTAAAGCAGCAGTCATAGTAGTCCAGCTCACAAAGACCAATGGCTTTGCTTATTTGATCATGGCATTCCTAGAAGTGAAATGGGAAACCTACTGAATTCTTACTTGATTTGTATAAGAAGGAAAGTTATAGGTTATAAGTGAACAAAACTCAAGCTTGAATAATAAAAACAGAGAGTCATGACCCTCACTCAGTCAGTTCCCATACTTGAGCCATTTCTAGACCCAGAACCCTTGAAATGTAGGGAGGCTGAATTCCCTTAAGGAAGGATCCTGGTATGCTACCAAAAATTTATATTTTGTTAATTTTTCCCCAAAGGACTTAGGGCTTTTTACCAGTGTAACTGCGTATTAGGGAAAATAAAGTAATCAGATCTTTTTTTTTTTTTTTGAGATGGAGTCTCTCTATGTCGCCAGGCTGGAGTGCAGTGGCACAATCTTGGCTCACAGCAACCTCCGCCTCCTGGGTTCAAACGATTCTCCTGCCTCAGCCTCCCTAAGAGTAGCTAGGACTATAGGCATGCGCCACCATGCCCAGCTAAATTTTTGTATTTTTACTAGAGACGGGGTTTCATCATGTTGACTAGGATGATCTCGATCTCTTGACCTTGTGATCTGCCTGCCTCAGCCTCCCAAAGTTCTGGGATTACAGGTGTGAGACACTGTGCCCAGCCAATCAGACCTTTTAGGGACGGCTGGACACTGGCTCTGAACTGATATCGATTTAAGGAGACCCAAAATATCAATGTGATCCACCACTTAAGAGTAATATCATGGCCGGGTGCAGTGGCTCACACCTGTACTCCCAGCACTTTGGGAGGCCGAGGCAGGCGGATCACCTGAGGTCAGGAGTTTGAGACTAGCCTGACCAACATGGAAAAACCCCATCTCTACTAAAAATACAAAATTAGCCAGGTGTGGTGGCACATGCCTGTAAATCCAGCTACCAGGTAGGCTGAGGCAGGAGAATTGCTTAAACCTAGGAGGCGGAGGTTGTGGCGAGCCAAGATCACACCATTGCACTCCAGCCTGGGCAACGAGAGCAAAATTCTGTCTCCAAAAAAAAAGTAATTATTATGTGGGCTATTCTGCATCCTTTGCCTTTTCATATAAACTCTAGAATTAGTTTGTTAATATCTGCAAAATAATTTGCTGAAATTTGGATTGTATTGAATCTGTAGATCAAGTTGGGAAGAACTGACATCTTGACAATGAGTCTTCCTGTTCATAAATATGGAATGTGTCTTCATGTCTTCACTTCTTTCATTTTGTTCATCAGTGTTTTGTAATTTTTCTCATACAGATCATGTGTGGATTTTGTTAGATTTATACCTAAGTATTTTATTTTGGGGGGTGCTCATGTAAATGGTATTATGTTTTTAATTTCAAATTCTACTTGTTCATTGCTGGTGTGTAGTAAAGTGTTTGACTTTTGTATATTAACCTTATATCCTGCAATTTTGCTATAATTGCTTATTAGTTCCAGGGAAATTTGGTTCATTCTTTTGTATTTTCTGCTTAGCTGATCATGTCATTTGCAAACAAAGTTTTATTTCTTGCATACTTGGGAGAAATGCCACTTGGTTGTGGTGTATAATTTTCTTTGTACATGGTTGGATTCAATTCACTAGTATCTTATTGAGGATTTTTGCATCTATGTTCATGAGAGATACTGGTCTGTCGTATTCTTGTAATATCTTTTCTGTTTTTGGTATTAGGGTAATGCTGGCCTTACAGAATGAATTAGAAATATTCCTTCTGTTTGTATATTCCGAGGTAGATTGTAGGGGATTGGCACAATTTCTTTCTGAATGTTTGGTAGAATTCGCCAGTGAACATATCTGGTCCTGGTGCTTTCTGTTTTGGAAGATTATTAATTATTGATTCTTTTATTAACTTTATTAGTTTCCCTAGAATTTCTGGTATACATTTACAGCTAATCCAAGCCCAGTTCAAGCAACACTATACTACTTGATGGGTACTGTGAGTGCCCTGTACTAACAAAACAATCCCAAATAAGATATATACATAAGCATACATAATTGAATACATTGTTGCTATTATTATTTTGAACAAACTATTAGACCAATTAAGAATAAGCAAAATACAAGTTTTTATTTTACCATCACTTATTTTTTCTTCGGTGCTCTTCCTTTCTTTATGTAGATCTGAATTTTTTACCTATGTTATTTTCTTCCTTTCTAAATAACTTTTTTTTTTTTTTTTAATTTGAGACAGAGTTTCACTGTGTGGCCCAGGCTGGAGTGCAGCGGTGCAATCTGGCTCACTGCAGCCTCCATCTCCCGGCTTCAAGCTATTCTCCTGCCTCGGCCTCTGGAGTAACTGGGATTACAGGTGTGTGCCACCATGCTTGGCCAATTTTTGTATTTTTTGGTAGGAACAAGGTTTTGCCATTTCAGCCAGGCTGGTCTTGAACTCCTGACCTCATGTGATCTGCCAGCCTTGGCCTCCCAAAGTGCTGGGATTGTAGGAGTGAGCCGCCACTGTGCCCAACCTAAAGAACTTTTTCATTTTTTTTGAGATGGAGTCTCGCTCTGTCTCCCAGGCTGGAGTGCAGTGGCGTGATCTTGGCTCACTGCAACCTCCGCCTCCTGAATTCGAGAGATTCTCCTGGCTCAGCCTCCTGAGTAGCTGGGACTACAGGCACAGACCACCAAGCCTGGCCAATTTTTGTATTTTTAGTAGAGACGGGGTTTCACCACATTGGCCAGGCTGGTCTTGAGCTCCTGACCTCATGATCCACCTGCCTAGGCTTCCCAAAGTGCTGGGAGCACAGGTGTGAGTCACTGCACCCAGCCGAGAACTTATTTTAACATTCCTTGCAAGGTATGTCTACTGGCAACAAATTTCCTCAATTTTTATTTGTTTGAAAAGTCTTGGCTGGGTGCCATGGCTCACGCCTGTAATCCCAGCAGTTTGGGAAGCTGAGGCAGGCGAATCATTTGAGATCAGGAATTTGAGACCAGCTTGAACAACACGGTGAAATGCTGTTTCTACTAAAATATGAAAATTAGCCGGGCGTGGTGGCAGGCGCCTGTAATCCCAGCTACTCGGGAGGCTGAGGCAGGAGAATCACTTGAACCCAAGAGGTGGAGTTCACAGTGAGCCACGATCACGCCACTGCACTCTAGCCTGGGTGACAGACTGAGGCTCCCTCTCCAAAAAAAAAAAAAAAAAAGAAAGAAAAAAAATCTGTATTTCTCTCTCACTTCTAACGAGTAATTTTGCTGAGTATAGAACTTTAGGTTGATGGAGTTTTTTCTCTCAACATTTTGAATATTTCATTCCATTCTCTTCTTGCTTTCCTGGTTTTTGAGAAGTCAAATGTAATTCTTATCTTTGCTCCTCTATAGGTAACATGTGTTTTGTCCTTTTAGCTTCTTTAAGAATTTTTGCTTTATCTTGGATTTTCTGTAGTTAGAAATTGATATGCTTGTGTGTAGTTTTTGATGTTTATCATGCTCTGTACTCTTTAAATTTTTGGACCTGTAGTTTGGTTTCTGACAATAATTGGAGCAAATTCTTGGTCCTTGTTCCTTCAGGTATCATTTTCTTTTCTTTTGTTATTCCAATTACACATAATTTACACCTTTTGTATGATAGTTGTCCCATAGTTCTCAGATATTCTGTTCTGGTTTTTGTTTTGTTTTTCCCCAGTCTTGTTCGCTTTGCTTTTCAGTTATGAAGCTTTCATTTCTCTTAGAACTACCCACGGTAAAACTCACAAAAGTGTGGGGGTCTTCCTCTGACCAGTTCCCCTGGAGTTTTTACTTCTCAGGCTTGCTGTGCTAAGCTCCTAGCAATTTGTCAGTTACCATTCAGTTTTTCCCACCTTGGTACTGGTTCCCAGGGTGGTTTCCACTTGTAATTCTCTGCTCTGGAAGCCACGGCTACCTGTTTTCACCTCATTGCCTCTCCAGTCTTGGGGACATTGGGTTGCCCTCTGTTCTCATCTGTATGGATCCAGGAAAAGTTGTTGATTTTTCCATGTGTTCAGCATTTTACTTGTTAGAATAGAGTAGTGACTTCCCAGCTCCTTATATGGAGATTTAGAAACTGTCTTTTTTTTTTTTTTTTTTTTTTTTTTTTTTTTTTTTTTTATATGTATACTTTTTATTACATTTTAGGGGGTACATGTGAAGAACATGCAAGATTGTTACATAGGTACACACATGGCAGTGTGATTTGCTGCCTTCCTCCCCATCACCTGTATCTGTTATTTCTCCCCATGCTATCCCTCCCCAACTCCCCACCCCCTGCTGTCCCTCCCCTTTTTCCCCCCAACAGACCCCAGTGTGAGATGCTCCCCTCCCTGTGTCCATGTG
>PVKV010030206.1:0-22568 GCA_004027835.1 Alouatta palliata | reverse complement strand
TTTTTTTTTTTTTTTTTTTTTGGTATTTTTAGTAGAGACGGGGTTTCACCCTGTTAGCCAGGATGGTCTCGATCTCCTGACCTCATGATCCGCCTGCCTCGGCCTCCCAAAGTACTGGGATTACAGGCGTGAGCCACTGTGCAGGGCTGACTTTCTAATCTGTAAAAAGGGGACCAGAAATAGCAATGGCTATGCTATTTATTATTATTATCACTGCACGCACAAAGCATTGTACTGGGTGCTCTGGATTAGATACAGCAGCAGTGGTGAGTAGGCTCCCTCCCTTTCCTCTCAGAGCTCACAGTCAGGGAGACAAACCACAGCAGGATAAAAATGGTGGCAGACTGTGACATCGGGATAATGGACATAAACAGGGTGTGCTGGCTGAGGCTAACAAGGGGTGAGGACTGGGGAGGGAGGTCCGCCTGTGAGGAAAGAGTAATCAGGGTGGGCATCCCTGAGGAGGTGTCCCTGAGCTGGAACCCTAAGGCTCTCCAGAAGGAGGAGCCAGCCAGAGCAAACACCTGAAGGAGGAGGGGTACTGGGTGAGTATGAGAAGTATGACAGGGCATGGGTGCCAAGGGGAGGCCTCCGGAGGTCAGGTTGCAGAGCCCAGTGGGAAAATAGAGAGAACTTGGAAATCACAGATTGTGTCCAAAGCAATCACTGAGTCTATTGATCTTCCAAATTGGAGGTTTTCCAGCCAACTTAAGTAACTCATTCTCTACGCAGCACCTGCGTGACCTTGTAAAAATGCAAATAGGATCCTGTTTACGTCACTCCCCTACATAAAACCCTCCAGTGGTGACTTCTGCACTTCCAGTTTGACAAAGTTCCTCACCACAGTTCCCACTGCAGAGGAAAGAAGAGGCCATGACCTTAACAGGGCGTCATGAGCACAGACCTGGGGGCCAGATGGCCTGGCATGGAAGACCCCACTTCTCCAACTCCCATTCATGTGACCTCAGGCAAGTTACCTGGCCCGCCAGGACCTCACTTTCCTCATCTAAAAGATGGACATAATGACAATCATACCCGCCTCCTAGGGCCATTATGAGGTTTAAAATAGTCCATATATGTAAACTAGGGCATATGGGCGCATATTGTGTTAATAAGCGCTGTGTAGTCATTTGTGCGGGCAGTGTTCCAGTAACTCAGGACAGAGATGGTGGCTCGAGTTGGGGGGTGACAGAAGAGATGGAGCAGAGTGCACAGACACATTTGGAGAATATTTTGGACCCTGAGCCAGACTCTCTTCTCCCTTAGACTACTCAGGTTTGGTGTGGAGATGTTTCATACTGCTAGCCTATGGCAGACAAAGGCCAAAAGACTTTTGGAGTATACTTAGTCCAAATCAACGGAGTGATATGCCTGACTGCAAGGCTAATCCCATCCTTGGCTGCATTAATGGAGGCATAAAAGAAGAGACCAGAGGCTGGGTGTAGTGGCTCACACCTGTAATGCCAGCACTTTAAGAGGCCAAGGCAGGCACATCGCTTGAGCCCAGGAGTTCGAGATCAGCCTAGACAACATGATGAAACTCCATCTCTATCAAAAAATACAAAAATTAGCCAAGCGTGGTGGCGCCTGCCTGTAGTCTCAGCTACTCAGGAGGCTGAGACAGGAGGATCATTGAGACCACAAGGTAGAGGTTGCCATAAGCCGTGGTTTGCACCACTGCACTCCAGCCTGAGCCACAGAGCAAGACCCTGTCTCTAAAAAAGAGAAAGAGAGAGAGAAAGAGAGAGACTGGAATTCTCTACTCCAGGATTCCCAACCTTGGCACCATGGGCATTTCAGCCATGATGATTCTTTGTTGTAGGAGGCAGCTAAGCATTATGGGATGCTGAGCAGCATGCCTGGCCTCTACCCACCAGATGCTAGTAGCACACATGCGCGTACACACACACACACACACACACACACACACAGGGATAATCAAAAATGTCTCCAGATATTGCCAAATGTGCCTGGGGGCAAAATCTCCCTCGATTTTAAAACTACTGCTCTACTCTGAACTGGGCAGCCCCACACTTAAAATATCTTTTTTTTTTCTTTGAGACAGAGTTTTGCTCTTGTTGCCTAGGCAGGAGTGCAATGGTGCAATCTCAGCGCACCACAACCTTCCCTTCCCAGGTTCAAGAGATTCTCCTGCCTCAGCCTCCCAGGTAGTTGGGATTACAGGCATGCGCCACCATGCCCAGCTAATTTTGTATTTTCAGTATAGACGGGGTTTCTCCATGTTGGTCAGGCTGGTCTTAAACTCCCGACCTTAGGTGATCCTCCCGCCTTGGCCTCCTAAAGTGCTGGAATTACAGGCGTGAGCCACCACGCCCGGCCTTATATCTTGTTTTATTCTGGATTGTAAATTGGAGATTGTTCTGGGAAGAGCAGCCTTACTTAGAAATGAAAAGGCTCTTGGAAAATGTATGCCTTGAAACAGAGAAAAGGTTGCCACTTGGGAGAGAATCAACAAGTGGATGACACAGAGAAATAGGGAAAATCTGTGAATCCAAATCAGAGCTGTTCAAAGATGAGAAAAGTTGCCTTGGGAGGGAGTGACCTCCCCGTTGCTGGTGGCATGCAAGCAGAGATTTTATGATACCCATCGGGTGGGGACGGAATGCTGTATAAAATGAAGATTTCCATCATAAGAATCTCCCTCGCTTCCAGGGAAAACTCTCTTAGCTTCTCTCTGCTAATTCCTCCCTGAAAAGCTTCCTCACCACTTCCCACAGAACTCTCCCCTCGCTGGAACCAAAAGGCTCCTAGGGCTCTTCTTCAAGTCTTCCTGAATCTACTGAAGTGAAATATAAGAAGGATAATTATAAAGTTTTGTACCTGGGACCCGTTAAACCAATGGTTCCCAAAGGGGCGGGGGAGAAGAACAGTAAACCAAGCTAACAACCTCAAGTCAAAATGGGATGAATAAGATGCCAAGTTGCAACCTAGGGGCGAAAAACAAAGGCAAATGTTTTCATTTTCCGGGCTCAGGGTCATCAACCTGTGTTGTGTTATGAAATCCTCTTGAGAATGATCAGGTTGGGGCTGCAGGACTATTCTGGGAAGAGTCTGGGCTGGTTCCAGCATCTTCTCCCAGACAGGCCTATCATCCTGGCAGGTGAAAGGTGGGAAGAGATGGGCTTAGATCATGCAATGTGGTACCCTGGAATGGACTCTGTTATAGAAAAAGGACATGAATCAGGCACAGTGGCTCACGCCTGTAATCCCAGCACTTTGGGAGGCTGAGACGGGTGGATCATAAGGTCAGGAGGTCGAGACCAGCCTGGCCAACATGGGGAAACCCCGTCTCTACTAAAAATACAAAAATTAGCCAGGCGTGATGGTGAGCACTTGTAATCCCAGCTACTCAGGAGGCTGAGGCAGGAGAATCGTTTGAATCCAGGAGGCGGAGGTGGCAGTGAGCCTAGATTGCACCATTGCACTCCAGGCTAGCCTGGGCAACAGAGCAAGACTGTCTCAAAAGAAAAAAAAGAGAACATGAGTGGAAAGACTGGTGAAATCCAAATAAAGTCTGGAGTTGAGTTAACGGTGTTGCATCAATGTTAATTTCTCAGTTTCAACAAAAATGCCAGGCTTATGCAAGATGGTCACTTTAGCAGAGATCTGGACGAAGCGTATATGAGAAGTCTCTGTTCTAGCTTTGCAACTTTTCTGCAAATCTAAAGTTATTCCAATATCTAAAATTTATTTTGAAAAAAAATTACGTTGGCTTAGGAAGAAGTCTGGCCGTCAGTATACCACCACCATAATCCATTTCATATCTGTATTCCATATGTTCACTGTCCCACAATTCAATATTTTTATTTAAGTGAATTCATTTTTTCTACTTTAAAGATTTTATTTTACAATGAAACTCTGTATCACAATCATAAATGGAAAATCTGTTTCTCTTGCCACAAATTGGTGGTAACGATACAAATAAATACAAGTAAAAAATAAAAAAAACGATGCTATTAAATGTAAGCCACATGCATTTACCTGTGGAAGCCCCCAGCCTGCTTTTGCCCTCTTTGTTGGAAAGGGAGGTGAGCAATTGTTAGAAAAGTGTTAAAGACCCATCAGCCACAAAGAAGACTTCCCCTGGCTGGAATCCCAAAATTGGAGAAAGACAACATCTCACCATGTGATTTCGGGTTATTTAAAACTGTTGTCTGGCCAGGTGCAGTGGCCCATGCCTGTAATCCCAGCGCTTTGGGAGGCCGAGGCGGATGGATCACCTGAGGTCAGGAGTTGGAGATCAGCCTGGCCAACATGGCGAAAACTGTTTTTATTAAAAATACAAAAAATTAGTTGGGCATGGTGGTGCACGCCTGTAATCCCAGCTACTCAGGTGGTTGAGGCAGGAGAATCGCTTGAACCCGGGAGGCAGAGGTTGCAGTGAGCCGAAATCACGCCACTGCAATCCAGCCTGGGCGACAGAGTGAGATTCCATCTCAACAAAACAAAACAGAACTGTTGTCTGTGAATTACTCTGGTATGTCTTACTCTTGAGGAAGTGCTTCCTAAGCCTACATTTTCCAATACGGTAGCCACAGACACACGTGCCTATTTATGTTTAAATTAATGTAAATTTAATAACATGACAAATCCAGTTCTTCATTTCCACTAACCACGTTTCAAGACATGTGGCAGGTGGCTGCCGTGGGACGGTGAAGAAGCGCATTTCCACAGTGGCAGAAAGTTCCATTGAACAATGCCGCTCTAAAATGAAACGTTTCCTTCTGATTCATGGTTTTGGGGGGCTCGTTGACACAGCATGTTTGAAAACTTTTTCCTGTAAGTGCTGGTGAAAGGGGTCAGGTCAGCAGCCCCTGGAGACAGCAGTGAGACAGATGGGGCATCACCTCCGATCACGCTCAACTTGCTAAGAAGCCCCCTCCCACCTCTGGACACTTGCTGATTGTGCCCAAGATGGGCACTGCTCAGCACCACTTCAAAGCCTCTTTTCCCCACCCCACCACACTGTACCCCGAAAACCAGCTCACCCCTGCTCTGTTCATGGATGCCTGTCTTCAAAACCGATCAAGACACATCTGGTGGAAGGGGAGAAACAGATAACTTGGAAATTGTAGATTTTGCCTAAAATGATCACTGAGTCTACTTGGTCATTCAAAGAAGAGGTTTTCTGGCTAACTTAAGTGACTAGTTTCACATAATCAACCATCTCGGTCACTTGCCAACCCTTTTTTTCCTTCCTTAAGAGAAAAGCAGAGCTAGAATTGGAAGCATGGCTGCTTACTGCTGTGTAATGCTGGGTGAGTCACTTAACCTCTCTGAGCCTCAGTTACTCTGTCTGTAAAACGGGGATTTTTAGTAATACGGTGCTCATAGAATTAGGTGAGACCACATATGTAAAGTGCCTGGTAGCTACTTTGTTTCTGGTTTAAAAATATATGTCAGTTATTATTATTGAAAGGATTGAGTGAGCTGTTCATGGATACCCTTTGAAGAATATAAAGAAGTACAAAGATAATAAATGGTGGGAAGCTGCTGTTAATAACTAATAAGGTTCATATCTAGAGGTAGTCACTCCTGGGCACCCAATTTCCCAGATTCCAAAAATCTCTATTCCATGTGGTAGACATCATTAATGTTCATTAACAGCTAGGTCTCTACTTCCAGGCACAGCGGGGTGACAAGTCCTCTTTCCCTTGAAATTAGATGTAGTGATGTGACTGTTTGTCCAAATTAAATTTGAAAAAGAGTAATTGTGTTGCTTCTTGGTCAAACATTTAATTGCTTGTACTTGACTCTCCAGCACTCTCTTCCTCTGCTGCGTGGATTGTGGAAACATATGTTCAGATAGCAGTGTCCTAAAAATAGTGACTGCTCCTCTAGCTGGGTTCCTGAGTGACTTCAATGAGCAGTGGTGCACCTACTGATTTGCAGCGGACAAGTGAGATGAGCAAGAAATTAACCTTCTTTATTTTAAACCATGAGATTCTTGGACTGTTAGTTATGCAGCAGGACATAGCCTCTACTGACTAATACAATCCAGTAAGTTCTTTCCCAAAGGCTGCATACAAGAAGAATAATTTAGACTATCACCTAAATTGCCTGCATCTCACACTACCGCTGTAATAATCAGCTCTGGACAGACTAAGGCCATTAACCTTCCTCTGCCCCTAAAACTTCAACTCCTACCCAGATCATGATTCAGTGCATTGTCCAGACACAAGTCTCAGTTGGGAAACTAAGGACTCAGACCTCCCTTGCCAATACCAAGAATTGCAGAAATAATTCTAGCCATTCACCAAGCTTCCTCCTTCCTGCCTGCACCAAATGCCTGCCAAACATTACACGGTCTGGCTCAAGTCCAGGAATGTATCAGTAGTGACACTTATAAAAGCCCACATAAACATGTACAAGACCCCACAGATAATTCATTCCCATCTTTCCACATGAAAGGGACATGCTGTTCTTGCAAAGAGCCACATTGCTAATTATGCAAAGACTTTCCCAGTTAGTAACAGCAATAAGATCCTTGAAATACTGTTAGCATTTCTTGATTTTAAGAAAACTAATACTTAGTGATTTTAAATTATCTGCTAAATGAAATTGTTCTTCAGTAGACTGCTGAGTTTCTTTTTCTTTTTGTCAGCTGTTGTTTGAGGCTAAATTACATTTTGTACTAAATTGTGTAATTTATATGGCATTTGTTATTCCCTTATTTGAAAAAATAAAGCAACAAAAACTAACAGGGAAACGCTCCAGTGTTTGGATTTCACAGGATGCTCTTGAATCCGTGAGGAAATAGAGTGCTGGTTTCTGCTCCCTCAGACAGAGAATTTGAGAGGCCGGGGTGGGAATCTGTCCTTTGAGTGAGACCACCAGAGCACTGAGAAGACTCCGGAAAGTTAAGTCTTGCTACCTGCCTTCGACAACATTGTAGAAGAAATGATCAGTTCTGGACCTACCCAAGGCCAGCTGTGTCCTCTACTCTTCTGATCTCTGTGTACTGGTTTTTTTGTTTGTTTGTTTTTTTGTTTTTGTAAATAATACTTTTATGGGTTTCCTTTTAAAGCAAAAACATATGTATTTACTTTAAAAGGAATGATTTTTTTTTTTTTTAATCCATGATTCCTCCACTTAGTGTTCTCCATTGTTAATGCTTTGGTAAAGATCTGCTTAAAATTTAGAATGAGCAGTAAAACATTCATTCAAGTAACAATAACTGAGCACCTACTACATGCCAAGTCCTATGCTGTCATGTAAACACAGAGGCACTATGCGCAGAAGGTAAGAGCTAGGACGTTGGAGTTGGCCTGCATGAGCTTACATTCTCACTCCAGCGTTAATTAGCTTCATGACCTTAGGCAAATTAGTTAATGCCTCTGACACTTCCCTCATCTATAAGATTGGTATGTGGATAGTAGAACCTACTTGCTAGGGCTATTGTATCAGTTAGCTATTGCTGTGTAACAAACTCCAACTACCCTCCACCCCCAACCCCAAAGAAAAAACCCTCAATTGCTTACAACAATCACTATTTATCATAGTCCTTAAGTCTATGATCAGTTGAGCAGCTTAAAATCAGGTGGTGGCTTGGCTGGGGGCTGACTCAGCTGGAATGGCTGTTCTGCTCCACATGGTCTCATTTTCCAGGAGGCTAGCCCAGGCTTGTTCTCATTTCAGAGACAGAGCTCCAAGAGAGAGCAGAAGTGCAGATGGTCTCTTGTGAGATCTAGGCTCAGAACTAGCATGGCCATCATTTCTGTCTCATTCTATTGGTCAAAACAAGTCACAAGGCCAGCTCAGCCTCAGGGGGAGGAGAAATCAACTCCAACACTTGGGAGGAATTACAAAGTCACATTGCAAAGTAGGGGGATACAGGGAATGGGGCCATTGATACAGTCACTCTGCCACAGCTGTTATGAGGATTAAACCATGTAAAATACTTAACAGAGTACCTGCAACCCACATAGTGAGTGCCCAATAAATGTTTGCCATTAACACAAAATGCAGATAAAAATCCCTACCTGAAAGAGCTCACAGCCTGGCAGGTAAGAGAGGCAATTATAATTAATTAATTAATTAATTAATTAGAATGACATCAGCAGAGATCCATGGTGATAATATTACACGTAAGCAATTATCTAATCTTTTTTTTTTAACTTATAATGTATCATAGGCACATCTCTGCCATTAACTCTCCACAAACCTCACTTCAGTAACTGCATCTGATGAATGTGCCATAATTTTCTTAACCAGTCTTCTACTGTTGGACATTAGGCTGTTTTCTATTTTTTGTTCATGTTGATAATACAGCCATACAATTAGACTGCAGAGATTGGAGGTGACTCAAATTTTGGTACCACCTTTGTAAAGATGCTGCCCTCAATCATGAGTAGGCAGAATGCCCCCTATGGGGGAGTATCAAGCAGTACTCATATTCTTCCTTTTCGTCAGCCCTCTTAGACCCTCATTTTGGTGGGGCGAGGTAGCTCACGCCTGTAATCCCAGCACTTTGGGAGGCCAAGGCAGGTGGCTCACCTGAGGTCGGGGGTTCGAGACTCATTTTCCAGGAAGCTGGGTGGGGCAGGTCAGAGACATAAGGCAGTACCCGGTATTGGTCTCTGATCTCCAACGGGAATCCGGATTCCCATTATGGGCCTTGTTAGCACCCATTTGCGGTAGCTTGTTTCTGAGAGACAATTCCCTGTTTGAAGGGTCTCTGAGATCATCCACATATTCCATGACTTGCTAGGACTCATGGAGGTTGTTATATTCACATCTGTAGTTTATTACAATGGCAGGATCAGCAAGAGAGAAAGACACCTCAAGTAACATCCGGAGGGCTCCACACTCAGGCTTCTGATGCTCTTTCCCTCCCTCCGCAAGAAAGGACATTGAGAGTGCTCCTTTCCCCAGCAGCAAGAGGAGGCAACACATGTGCAATGTTTCTGCCCAGAGAAGTCCATCTGGGACTCCACACCCAAGTTTTTACTGGGGGCTCATCATGTAGACAGCCACAATACTCAAAAGTCCAGATTCTCAAAAAGAAAGATGGCGTTGGTGCCTGTGGCTTGGCAAAGCAACCTTATAGCACAGAGTACATTCCAACAGACAAGTTCCCACATGCCAGCCAAGAACCAGCCCTATAATCAGACCTGCTATATTAACTCTTGCTACACAGTCCCCCGTGAGCCAGGTCTCCTGGTAGCCATGCATTTGTGCAGTTCTCTCCTACATAGAATCTGAGCTGGCCCCATGACTCACTTTGACCAGTAAAATGTGCTAGAAATGATGCTGTGTAGTCATCCAAGGTTGGGCCTCCAGAGATCTCCAGCTTCCTTCTTTACCACTTGCAATGTTCCCTCTTGGAGCTGTTTTGTAAGAAGTCTGGCCACGTTGCTGGAAAGATTACATGGAGAGGGTATGTGAAGAGAAAGAGAACCTGAGATGTCATAGAGGAAGACCAAGAAATTTAGCCAAGAGCAAGAACTGAGCCCCCAGACATGTGACCCCAGTGAAACAGTTGCAGCCAACCGTGCCATGAGAACCATCCTAGCTGAGGTGCCATGTGAGTGGTGAGGACATCTTAGTACTGAATACTTGAGAAGAATGGCTGTAGTCATTCCAATACACTGTGACTAAGGGGATGACGTGCCTGGCATCTGATGGGTGGAGTTCAGAGATGCTGTTAAACACCCTGAAGTGCACAGGGCAGCGCCCCAAAACAGCAACGGTGCCAAGGCTGAATCATCCTGCTTTAGATAAAAAACAAGCCATGCATGGGATGGAGCCTCAGGGGAGCAGAACTGGGTGCAAGGAGAGCTTGGGTATGAAAAGAGACCACTCTTAGCCAGGCGCGGTGGCTCACGCCTATAATCGCAGCACTTTGGGAGTCTGAGGTGGGCAGATCACCTGAGGTCAGGAGTTCAAGACCAACCTGACCAACGTGGAGAAACCCCATCTCTACTAAAAAAAAAAAAAAAAAAAAAATTAGCCAAGCATGGTGGCGCGTGCCTGTAATCCCAGCTACTCAGGAGGCTGAGGCAGGAGAACCTCTTGAACCTGGGACGCAGAGGTTGCAGAGAGCCAAGATTGCACCATTGTATTCCAGTATGGGCAACAAGAGTGAAACTCCATCTCAAAAAAAAAAAAAAAAAAAAAGAAAAGAAAAAAGAAGAGAAAAGAAAAGAAACCACTCTTTTGGGTCACCAAAGGTAGCCATATCCACTTTAGTGAGAATCGGTAAGAAAGCCCTTTCTCCTAAGCTTATAAATCTAGGTCTTGGGTTATTTTCATTTTAATAGAGACTTCATGAATGAGGAGTGTAGTTAATGTCAGGTAATTGTCAACATAAATTTTCAGTGTGTCATTGACCCTGAAGTCACCAAAGCCTCCACTCAGTCAACGGCTGACAATAATGCCGCTTCTACTGAGGGAAGGTCCACCTCCACTCCACCGACAGCAGCAGTGCGCTGGGCACACTTTAGATGTGGAAGCCAGATTTCAGGGAGCACATTTCAGCTTCTTCAGAAGAGGAACTATCTAAGGAGTGCAGCATTTTAATTCCTGGGTAAATAGGTTTATAGGTAATCACATAAAAATTGGGCATTTGGTGAATGCTTCATGCATGCCACGCACTGCTCCAAGCGCTTTGTGTCTCTTAAATCCCCAAAACCACCTTGTGAGACAAGAGTTGCCATAATGCCCATTTTACAGGCATGCAAATAGAGGCATAGAGTGTTCTGCAACCTGCCTGAGGTCACCCAGCCAGGAAGTGGTAGGACCTGGATTTGAAACTAGGCCGGCTGCCTCCAGAGTGTGCACCCCAAGGCGTTGCCCATTATTGCCTCTACAGTTGCTAATTACCAGTGAATTTTATCTCTGCATTGAAAAATGCAAGACCTTAGAATTTGATATGCAGGGAATGGATTTTTATTGATTGGAGGATATTTAGTTTTCAGACCTGCTATTCATTCAAACTCCTCTTTGCTCTCTCCGTCCCTCCATATTGGCGAGGAGTGATTGTTTATCTACAGAGTATTTGCATTGGTATTCCGCCTGATGGTTGCTTTGATGAAATGAACTCTGAAGCGTTCCTGTTATTACTTGCAGATATTCCCTCTTGATTCCATTTTTACTTGTTACAATTTAGTTTCAAGATCATGGGTATACCCAGCTTTTTCTTTACACGACTTGGACTGGCCATCGGCTTGCAGAAATTTTATTCTCAGTATTATTCATGCTACAGATGGATCTGAGAACCAGCTCTTGCAAACCCAAAACCCTAAGCAGGTTGCAGAATACTCAGAATTTGTGGCCTGCAGGCCTAAATCCCTAGAAATCTCAAATCCACACATGGCTTAGTCCTAAGGATTGAAGAGTTTTGCTCCTCTGTCCCACTCAGCAGAGAGACTTTGATTGGCAGAGCCAGAGGTAGGTGAGTTGAAGGAAGTTCTTAAATCAGACTCTTTGTGCCAGAGCGTGTGAATACATAATCTCCTGCATATGCCAGGATACACAATACATCATCATCCACAATCATAATATGGCATCATATATCACCTGCTCATAATAAATAGCATATCATCTGCTCATAATATTTTATCATATAATATCATGACATCTGCTCGCAACATCATATATTGTGTGATCGACACACAGCATTTCATCCTTGAAGGGGTGTCTTCAGATATATTTGTTTAAAATATATATGTATTTATATGTGCTGCTGACTTTTGTTAGAAGACCAGGAGTTTTTTACAGGTTCTGGTGGCTGCTATGAAGGAAGGTAGAAAAATCCCAGCACAACATAGCCTGTAGCACGACACGTAGTTTAGGCCAGACTCATAGAAAAGGCGTTTGGCTTCCTGCACTAAACTGGTCAAAAATGCAGCACCTCGGACCCCACCCCAGACCCGCTGAATCAGACTTTGCATTTTGGTAAGATTTCCAGGTGATCTGTGAGCACGTTAGTTTCAGACGTGCTATCTGACAAAATGCTCTAATTCATTTGTTTCTAAGTAGAAGACGGGAGTCCTCCGGTCTGTGTGCCTGTCCTGCAATGACAAACATGCGTGGGGTGATGCTTGACTCCACTTACACGTGGCAGGATCCCAGGAGCAGACCGAGTGCCCCCTCACCAGCACAGCCTCACACACACATCCAAGAGAGCCCCTCGGGCCCCCAGAATTCATCCCTAGCATTCCTACTCTGCTCACTATGGCTTGCCCCATGGCTTATATCCCGTGAGAATTTCTACCAGGCCAGTTTTGAAAACTCAGATTTGTCTTTATTCTACTATGTCTTTTTTTTTTTTCTTTTTCTTTTTCTTTTTTTTTGAGATGGAGTCTCGCTCTTGTTGCCCAGGCTGGAGTGCAATGGCGTGATCTCGGCTCACCGCAACCTCAGCCTCCTGAGTTCAAGCGATTCTCCTGCCTCAGCCTCCTGAGTAGCTAGGATTACAGGCATGCGCCACCACATCTGGCTAATTTTTGTATTTTTAGTAGAGATAAGATTTCTCCATGTTTGTCAGGCAGGTCTTGAACTCCCAACCTCAGGTGATCCACCCACCTCTGCCTCCCAAAGTGCTGGGATTTCAGGCATGAGCCACCGAGCCCTGCCTTCTATTGTGTCTTTTTAAATGTCACAAGGAATCACCAGAAGGTGGAATTAGCTAAGTAAAAACATTTCTCTACTTGCATTTAGCATCTGATTTCTTGTTTCTTCATTCTATCTTAGAAATATATGTGCAAACCCACAAATATTTTCTTGTCAGTACTGCTAGAAATTAGAAACACGTCTTTACAGAGACATGCTTTAAAAGTAAAAATTTTTAAATTCCATTCTAATATAGCTTAACCTCGACACCACTGAAGTGTGCGCTGGAGAAGACTTTGTTTTCAGGCTATATTGGGCATTATAGGACGTTTAGCACAACCCTGCCTCTACCCACCAGATGCCAGGAGCAACGAAAATGGCTCCAGACACTGCCAAAAGTCCCCTGGGGGGTCAAAATCGCCCCCTAGTTGAGAACTTCTGTTCTATCCTGAAAATCAAGGACTGATAACACTCTCGCACAAATCCCCTCTCCTGATTCCTCTTTCAGAGATGCTTGGAACCATCAGCAGCTGGGGAGGACAGGGCAGCTGCCAGTCAGCACCATCCCCTGGCCAGGCCTGTGTGTGCCCTAGTGTTAACTCATGGGCAAGCGTGTGTGTGTGTGTGTGTGTGTGTGTGCGTGCAAGGTGTATGTATGCGTTATTCCAGTAATTCTTTTATCTTCTGCTCACACCCCAGGCATTATGAACATTCATCAAAATAATTGACGCGGATGAAATTAGCACTTCCTGCTATGTCGGGCAGATAAACTTTGCTGAATATTGATTTCACACAAAGAAAATGACATGTGCTTAGGCCTAACCCTTTATCTGGCCGGACCAGGGAAATACAGCAGGAGGGGGACGGGGCTGGCCGTCGCTGGTGGAGAAGCGGCCATAAGAATTACTTTTATCTCTTCTTCCACAAGAAGACAAGGGAAGATAAGGCGCTGGAGGGAGAGAAAGCACAGCCCTGGGCTTTGGGAGATCCGCAGAAGGCGTGGGACAGGGCAGTTCTCCAGGGACCAAGAGAACCAGAGCTGATAAATTCAGAAGAGGAAGAAGGAGCAAATTCAAAAAGAACAGGATGGTGCACAGGGACAGGGGATGGGGGGACCGGCCAGTCTTGGGTTCAAATCCCAGCCCTGCCCCTAAAATTAGGGTGAACAACCACCCCATTTTGCCAGGGACTAAAGGGTTTCCTAGGATGTGGGAACTTCATTGCTAAACCCAGACAGCCCCAGGCGAGTCAGGAGGGCTGGTCACCCTACATTTTAGCTGCATGACATTGGGCAACTGGTCCTCGGTTTCCTCAACCGTAGACCTGAGAAAGATGACACCCACCTCACTGGCCTCCATGGAGGGAGGTGAAAGCCCCACGGAGCTGGGCAATGTGAAGCCCGCACCATAATACGTACAATCCCACATCAAGGGTCCCTCCTCCTAGAAATCCTCCCTGACCACCCCAGCCCACAGAGACCTCTGCATGCTATGAAGGCCCAGCTGCCTGGCTCTTTCTTCTAGCGCTGAGTGAAACATCAACTTTTTTTTTTTTGAGACAGTCTTTCTGTCACCCAGGCTGGAGTGCAGTGGCACAATCTCGGTTCACTGCAACCTCCACCTCCTGCATTCAAGTGATTTTCTTGCCTCAGCCTCCCGAGTAGCTGGGACTACAGGTGCACACCCCCATGCCCAGCTAATTTCTGTATTTTTAGTAGAGATGGGATTTCACCATGTTGGTCAGGCTGGTCTCAAACTGCTAGCCTCAAGTGATCCACCTGCCTCGGCCTCCCAAAGAGCTAGAATCACAGGCATGAGCCACTGTGCCTGGCACACATACTTAACGGAGTTTAAGACATACAGCTTCCTTCTTTCACTCCTACTTTGAAATCAGGAGTTTCCTATCCCTGCTACCATCTAAGGCTGGACAAATCTCTGAGATGCCAGGCTAGGGAGGAAATGATTTTTCTCCAGAATTCCCAAGTTCACTTTACTGAAGGCCTATTATGTGCCAGGCACTGCACCAGCAGCCAGCAGGGTGACCGCTGACATGCAATAGCCAAGTCTTCCTCTGCCTTCTCCTCTTCCTCTTCTCTGGAGAATCCCTGAGCAGCTGTGGGACTCTAGATCCCTTAGCTAAATGCCTGGTCACATCTTCATGCCATACGGGAAGCATGCTGGCTTTCAGATCAGACCCCAGGACGAGGCCACTGCCACTCTTCAGTCACTACCTGGCATTCTCAGGGCATAGGGACCTTGGGCAAAGCCCCTGAGGGTCTCACCTGAGAAGCCAGATTGATACTTTTCTTTTTTTTTTTTTGAGACAGAGTCTTGCTCTGTCGCCCAGGCTGGAGTGCAGTGGCACGGTCTTGGCTCACTGCAACCCCTACCTCCTGGGTTCAAGTGATTCTCCTGCCTCAGCCTCCGAAGTAGCTGAGATTTCAATCGCCCACCACTATGCCTGACTAATTTTTATATTTTTAGTAAGAAGGAGTTTCACCACGTTGGTCAACTGGTCTCAAACTCCTGACTTCAAGTGATCCACCCACCTTGGCCTCCCAGAGTGTTGGGATTACAGGCGAGAACCACCACGTCTGGCCCAGATTGACATTCTTGTCCTGCCTCCTTTATTCACGGGGAGGACAAAGTATGGCAAGTGCCCAGCAGGAGGGAAAAGGGCTCTGGGGAAGCAGGCAGGGTAGCCTAGTGGTTTGGGTGGTTCCTCAGCGATGCCTTTTGCTATGTGACCAGGGAGAAGGAATGCATGAAAGCTTTCTTGGCTTTATTTTCTTCCTCACTGAAAAGCAGGATTATAGTAGGGCCTACCTGGTAAGATTATTGTGAGACATAAATTAGCTAATAAAATGTGTAAGGTGCTTAGAATGGTGTCTGGCATGTAGCAAGTGTCTGCTATTTTTATCAAAATCCCAGCCACTGCGTTGCCTGACATCAAATACAATGTGAAGGGCGCCCCCTGGGGTTGTACCGTGGGGATCCCCCCAAATAACAGGGGAAATACTGGGACAAAGCCACCTCCCCTCGGGTGCCCCACTCCCAACTACCCAGTCTACGAGCCCTCTGCGTGCGTGAAGGAGCACAGCTCCAGCTGCTCAGCTCACTCCAGAAGCATCTGTGTGGGGCCAGGACTACGTCTTGATCATCTCCATGCCCACCCAGTGACTGGTCTAGGACACAGGAGATTGACTGAGCTGAGAAGGCTATGTATGTGCACAAGCAGCCACCTACTGGGACCACGGGATCTTTCTCCACTCCCTTCTCTGCTCCAGTTAAGTTTGATCCGCATGCAATAATAACAATAGCAATAATGGCTGGGAATGGTGGCTCACACCTGCAATCCCAGCACTTAAGGAGGCAGAAGCAGGCAGATTACTAGAGGCCAGGAGTGAGGGACCAGCCTGGGCAACACAGCAAGACTCTATCTCACAAAATAATGTTTTAAAGATTAACCAGACATGGTGGGGTACACCTGTGGTCCTGGCTACTCAGGAGGCTGAGGCAAGAAGATCCTTTGAGCCCAGGAGTTTGAGGTTGCCATGAGCTGATTGTATCACTGCTCTCTGGATTGGGTGACAGGGTAAGACCCTGTCTCTAATCAATCAATCCATCCATCCATCAATGATAGCACTAATAGTGGCTGTGACTGATTGAGCCCTTCCCATTGCCGTAACACTTTATATTCTCATTTAATCTTAAAAGGTGCACTGTGACTGGATCTTTAATCCCAGCACCTGGGGAGGCCTGAGGTCAGGAGTCTGAGACCAGCCTGACCAATCTGGCGAAACCCCGTCTCTACTAAAAATACAAAAATTGGCTGGACGTGGTGGTGGGTGTCTGTAATCTCAGATACTAGGGAGGCTGAGGCAAGAGAATCACTTGAACCTGGGAGTCGGAGGTTGTAGTGAACTGAGATCGTACCATTGCACTCCAGCCTGGGCAACAGAGCCAGACTCTGTCTCAAAAAAAAAAAAAAAAAGAAGAAGAAGAAAGAAATAAAGAAAAACAAGGCCGGGCTCGGTGGCTCACGCCTGTAATCCCAGCACTTTGGGAGGCCGAGGCGGGTGGATCACGAGGTCAAGAGATCGAGACCATCCTGGTCAACATGGTGAAACCCCGTGTCTACTAAAAATACAAAAACTAGCTGGGCATGGTGGCATGTGCCTGTAGTCCCAGCTACTCGGGAGGCTGAGGCAGGAGAATTGCTTGAACCCAGGAGGCGGAGGTTGCGGTGAGCCGAGATCGCGCCATTGCACTCCAGCCTGGGTAACAAGAGCGAAACTCCGTCTCAAAAAAAAAAAAAAAAAAGAAAGAAAAACAAAAAAAGAAGATGCACCATGACATGGGTAGCATCTTCTTATTTTTCAGATGAGGAAACTGAGTCTCAGAGAGCAGAAGTGACCTGTGCAAGGTGACAAGGCCAGAAAGTGGCAGAGCTGGGACTTGTGCCAGGTCTGCCTGGCTTCAGGGTCCTAATGACCGCCATTCTGCCTCCCGTTAGAGGTCATCATAGGAAGCAGCTGTAATGACCGAAAGAGTCCAAGAGGCCTGGGTTCAAGTCCTCCTCCTGCTACATTCCAGTTAACCTGGCAAGAGCCCCTTCATCTCTCTGGGCACCCATTTCCTTCCCTGCAAAATGGGCATCATCTCCCTGACTCCCCGAGTGCTGGGGAGGATTTATGATTAGAGAAGTACCCGGCACATTGCTGGGGACACAGAGGGGCCCAGTCATTGTGAGGGGACACTCCAGGAGCCATCCCCGCAGAGGCGAACACATGCAATGCTCACCTCCGCAACACCTCTGCAAAGCAGGTTTGGATTTCATCATTCCTAATGCCCCTCTGGCCTGGCTAAGTCTTGGCCTTGACAGTCTGGGGGTCAAATGCTTCCACTTCAGCCCTGTCCGCCTCTGCTAGGCTCAGAGAGACGTCAGGTCTGAAAGGCACCAGTTCAGCCACTCCTGCCTGCTTGCTGGCGTTTCCACAGGCACTGGGTGGCGGCTCCACCCCCCTGGCCATTTCCCACTCAGTGCCCAAGCCTCGCATCCCAACGGGGGGCCGTGGGGCTGCGGCTAATTGCAAATCATTTCTCAGGGCTCCCCGCTGTTCGGCTAAATTCACTGGAACTAATGTGTCCCGAAACAAATTTCACAGAAGAGCCCGGGCAATTACATGATGTTTAGTTCTCCTCCCCACGTCCCCCACCCGAGGCTGCTCCAGGCCAGGGGCAGAGAGGGCTGGGTGGAGTGGGGCCAGGAGCTTGGAGGAAGGAGTCTTCTCTAGGACCAGAATATTATTCTCTCACAGCACCCAGCATCACCCTTCCCCACTTCCTGAATTCAGGAGACATGTTGATGTTTCCCAAAAACACTGGCTTCGAAACTAAGCAGACTTGGGTTCAAATCCCAGCCTCAGCATTTATTTGCTGTGTGTGCTTAGAAAAGTCACAAGCTCTCTGAGCCTGTTTCTGAATCCCTGAAACGAGGATATCATCACTTGGCTGGCATCAGTCAATATGAAGATTAGGTCAAACAGCACAAGTAAAATATTTTATATGGGTCCAGCACATGGTAGGTTCTTGGTAACTATTGGTCCCTTCTTGTACCTAATTCAGTATGATCAGTTCGAGGGGATCAGGGGAACCATCCTTTTTGTTTTTTCTTGAGAAAGAGTCTTTCTCTGCCACCCAGGCTGGAGTGCAATGGTGAGATCTCAGCTCACTGTAACCTCCGCCTCCTGGATTCAAGCAATTCTCCTGTATCAGCCTCCTGAGTAGCTGGGATTACAGATGCACACCACCATGCCTGGCTAATTTTTTGTATTTTTAGTAGAGATGGGGTTTCACCACGTTGGCCAGGCTGGTCTCGAACCCCTGACCTCGTGATCCACCCACCTCAGCCTCTCATAAGGCTGGGATTACAGACGTGAGCCACCGTGCCTGGCTGCGAACCTTCTTTTAAAAGCATCAGAATCAATTCCAAACAAGAGGAGTCTGAAAGAAAAGACCCAGCCTCCGCTCCCCGAGCTGGATACCAGCAAGCCCAATCCCCTGCCGGCTGTTCCACCGTTCCATCTCACTCCAGCCTCATCTTCCAGGTATCACTCATCAGAATAATTCTCCCCTTCGACCAGGGCTTCTCAGCATGTCCCATGTGCCTCTCTGAGCACCTTCATTTTGTTTTGCATTGCTGCTGTCTTGGTTAACTAAAGTCACCCACAGAACCATGTGGCCAGGCTGGGTGCATTGGCTCACGCCTGTAATCCCAGCAACTCGGGAGGCTGAGGCAGGAGGATTATTAGGATTATTTGAGGCCAGGAGTTCAAAACCAGCCTGGGCAACATCGTGAGATCTCGTCTCTACAAAAAATAAAAATAAAGGCTGGGAGTGGTGGCTCACGCCTGTAATCCCAGCACTTCGGGAGGCTGAGGCAGGTGGATCCCTTGAGCCCAGGAGTTCAAGACCAGCCTGGCAACATGTTGAAACCTCATCTCTACAAAAAATACAATGATAATAATATTTTTTTAAATAAAAAACTTAGCTAGGGGTGATGGCACATACCTGTAACTTCATCTACCTAGGAGGCTGAGGTGCGAGGATCACTTGAGGCTAGGAGTTCGAGGCTGCAATGAGCTAAGATCGAACCACTGCACTGCAGCCTGGGTGACAGAGGTGCAAAAGGCTTGGGGTAGGAATGCCCGGGAGTGGCTAGAGGCGCAGGAGCAAGGTGGAGAGGGGAGCAGATGAGATGAGCTGGGCTGGAAGTAAGAATAAGGTTCTGAGGGCGAGGGGAAGCCACTGGAGGGCTTTATGTAGGGGAAACTGATTTGGGCTTTTAGAAGATCCCTGCAGCTGTGATATGGAGAAGGGACTGGGGAGGAGTGGAAGCAGACAGGCCAGCAGGAAAGCTGTCGTCTGGCCCCGGATGGGGATGGGGACACTGCAGAGATGTGATCCCATCCAGTCATCCTGTCATCAGGGAAACTGAGAGTCCGAGAGAGGACACTGCCTGCCGCAGGCTGCCTGGCCGGCCAGTGATGAGGTGCAAATTCGGAGTTCCTGTCTCAGGCCAGGCTCTCTAATTTCACCACCATTAACTGCTCTGTGGGGGAGCCAGGGCAGAGAGAGTTCCAGCCAAGGCTTCCACGCTTCCAGTATTAGAGGACTTACCACTTAAAGAATCCCTGTAGTGTATCCTTTGTGATGAGAATAATCACCCCTAATTTATCTGCTTCGTAAGTTCAGTATCACTTTTCTTTTGAGCGCTGTGAACATATCTGTATTCCTGCCCAGACATAAAATACTATTTTAAAAACGTAACTTGGGGTGGCTTATGAGAGCTGTCATGTCAGTGAGCACCTTTGGGGGCACAGGCTGTGTGATTTGTCCCTGTGCCCCACTGGTACATGAGATGCATGCAATAAATAATAATTTAGAAAAATAGCAGGTAGAAATGAGTCCACCCTTACTATGTGTCAAGCGCTTTCATTAATTTCATCTAGCTTTCATAATATAGAATGAAGTGGGCTCTATTATGGTCTCCATTTTATAGATGGGGAAACCGAGGCTCAGAGAGGTGAAGCCACTTACCCAGTGTCACACAGCCTGCAAAAGCCAGGACTTGAACCAGATAACAACTAAAACCATGTTCTGAAATTCAAGGTCTACTGCTTAAGGGAGGAAGGAAGGAAGAAGGTAAAGAAGGAAGGAGAGAGGAAAGGGAGAGAGGGAGGAAGGAGGAAAGAGAGGGAGGGAGGGAGAGAGGGAGGGAGGAAGGAAGGAAGGAAGGAAGGAAGGAAGGAAGGAAGGAAGGAAGGCAGGCAAGCAAGAAGGAAGGGAGGGAGGGAGAAAGGAGAGAGAGAGGGAAGGAAGGAGGGAAAGAAGGAGAGAGGGAAGGAGGGAAGAAAGGAAGGAGGAAGGAAAGGAGGAAGCAAGGGAGGGAGGAAGGAAGGAAGAAAAGAGTATTTAGAGAGAAAATTCAGTTCATCGAGTTGGACAGAGCTACTCCGGAAGCCAAGTCAAGAGCATCACTTGAGCCCAGGAGTCCGAGGTCAGCCTGGGCAACAGAAAGACTCTCTCTCTCTTTCTCTCTCTCTCTCTCTCTCTCTCTCTCTCTCTCTCTCTCTGTCTGTCTCTCTCTCAAGAAAAAAGAAGAAGAAAAGAAAAAGAAAATGAGTTTAAAAACTCAGTTTCTTTGCCAATCAGTGCTTCTGTTGAGCTTAAATGATTCTCCCCATCAGAGGTTTGGCCACAGCTGCCTGACAGCTGGCCTCTGCCACTGCAGGGTTTCTGGCACTCACGTTCTGTTTTCTGCCCTGAACTGGTTGTCACCGTGTCCCCAACCTCTCCTCCAGCCAGTCTCCTTATTCCCTCTTCCCTGCTAGAGAAGGGGGTGGGGCTGCTCCCTTATCGGCCCCATGAATATACACACGTAGGAGTAAGTTGTCTCCTGCGACCCCGCCTGCCCTTGGCTAAGTGAATGTAGTGTCAGCCCAGATAATTCCAAAGCCATAAAGATGATATTAAAAAAAAAAGTCGGGGAGTCGGTGGCGGGGAGGGGTGGAGGTGGAGGAGGAGATTACAAAACAGAGGACAAGCCGCGTGGCTTTCGCTCCTTATCTAACCTGCAGCAGGCCTGGCTGGGGTCTTTCTCTCTCCAGGGGGAGGACGCTGTGCAACCGAGTTGGCCGGCCACTTCACCCCCCTCCAGCCTAGCAGAAGGCTCCTGCAGAGAAACATCCCAGCTGGGTGCACTGGGGGACCAGAGCCGAGCAAAGGGTGAGGACAATCAGAAAGGCATTCACAGCTGAGCAGGGGGCAGTGAGTTGAGGTACCACCAAGCTGTCCCCCAAATAGGGGGTGCTGGGGGAGGTAGGGACCTGCCTGCCCAGGAGACCCGAGGCACCAGCCAGAAAGGAAGAATGTCCCAGGACGCTGCAGGTCACACCTGGACAACCTGGTTATTTTTATGAATATTGACTTGGGGAGCTGGGGGGGAGTTGGAGGAAGGGAGAGATGGGGGATACCAGGAGGGAACAAGCAGATGAGGGGTAGGACAGAGGAAGATGGTGGGAGGAGGAGAGGACACAGTCCAAACTACACTTTCTGGGAGCACCTGCCTCCCCGCATTTCATCCTCGCAAGGCCCTAGAGAGAAGCAGCAACATGAGGCCCATTTTACAGACTGGTAAATCAACTCATTAGGACACAGTAGGTAACTTTCCATCATGCTTCACTGATATCGGCATGAGCAGAGGGCAGAGAACAGAGGAGCCACCTAGAGCTCCTTATCAGCCAGGGGCTTGGAGGGGACCTGGGTTTGAAATCCTAACCGTGCCTGTCTTCTCTTGTTAGAAGGATTACATAATAGAACCATGTTGGTTCATGACCAAGGGCCACACTCATGTGTCTGGACGTTGCTGTGAAGGGGTTACTTTTCCTCCAACCCTCTCTTAGTGAATTCCCAGGGGATAGAGGGACAGCTTCAAGGACCTTCAAATTTAGGGTTTGGTTTTTCCTTCAAGGGCCTGGCCTAGGGGCCACTTGGAGCCTTCATGGTTAGGGAAATGGAGAAAAGAAGCTTCTCTTAGCAGCTCATCAGATCAAGAGGCGGAAAAATACAAATTCTTACGGGCCCCACAGGTCCATTCCCCAGATTCCCAAAGCCCCTGTAGGGAAAAGATCACAAAGCCTTAGAGGAACAGAAATGTACTCAAGAATCAGTCCATTATTCAAACAGATTAGGTCTAAAAACTGTAACTACAACAACAACAGCAATACCAACACACACATACATATATATCCATATCCGTCCATATAAATATATACACATACATATATATCCATATCCATCTATATAGATATTTACATATATGTCACACACATACATATATATCCATATCCGTCCATATAAATATATACACAGACATATATATCTATATCCATCTATATAGATATTTACATATATGTCACACACATACAT